>JAQHUG010000192.1:1057066-1077878 GCA_028555095.1 Dicrostonyx torquatus | reverse complement strand
AAAAGATGCTATCATGGTGTGCTCCATGCCTTAGCTATGATGGGAAATGATCTGAACTCTTCAGACAGCCTTAATCCGGGCTTTAAATGAGTGCATTCGGGTGGGAGGTGGGAAGCAGGGCAGGTGGAAGAGCTGAGTCGGAGCTGTAAGGAAGAGGACCGGTCGTGAAGCTGATTCTTTTCATGCTGTGGATTCAGTAAACACTGTTCATATCCGGAGACTGACTATGTGGCTTTTGTGAATATTTGCTTATAAAACTTGTCAGTTGGGAACACAGATGAAGAAGGAAGTTTCTGCAGGTTTGTGAAATATACGCAGTGTTTAAGTTTTGTTTTTAACCAAAGAAATTAGAATAAAGATGTGGGAGTGGGGCTTAGACATTGCTCCAAAGGTGTCCTCATGCAGACCCAGGAAAGCACTGCACAGTTTGAAACTGTAACCTCTGGAGTTGGTCCAGCCACATGTGTCACATGGGATGCTGGAAAGGATCTCAGAAAATAAGTCAAGTTATTCATAATATCCTGTTCTTTTACAGCTAGAGAGGGCCCTGATCTAGGACAGTCTCCATGTCCCTTTCCTTCACATTCTTAGACACTGGGAAACAGTGACTAGTGACTAGAAGATGCAAGTGAGGGCGCCTCCCTTTGTTTTGTACCCCAAAAAAGTCTTTGTAATCGTTATAATACACAGGGCTTATGTATATGCACTTCTTTAGAAAAGATAAGGATGTGAGGAAGGGAACTATAGGTGAGGTTCATCAACACCCGGTGCCTGGAAACTACAGCCCCACAGCCCCGCGCTGTCTGTGTGATTCTCAGCAGCTAGTATGGGCCAGCTAGGCAGAAAGCTGCTAAGCAGTTTTGCCACAGGAAGGGATGTTGAATGGGCTCCCTACTATTCCCAAACCAGACCACATGGGGGAGTACTTTTTCCATAGCAATCTGGTGACGGTCAGGCTCCTCTGGTGCTTTGGTTTGGGAATCAGAATTATTTGGTCCTTTCTTTTCATATTCTGAAACTGCAGTTTTCTCTGACCTAACCTGATTGTGTAACAGTATCAAACTCAGCCCACATTGTTCCCACCAGGCAGCAGGCAGCCCCCCATCCACACTTGAAGACTGTGTGTTTCTTTACTGCAAAGTCATGCTTGTTTGCAGGAAAAAGCAGGCAATTCAAGTGCAACTGTGGGAAAATTTAGAACTGCTTCTAAACATGGCTCTGACAAAGCTGTGGAATTCGCTTTAAGTAGATTTGACATTTATTAGCCCAAATACTTTAATGGTCAGATTTCATTACACAAAGATTGTGTAATTATGAAGTCATAAAACTAAAAATGAAGATCCATAACATTCTGTTTTCATAAATAATGAAAAGATTTGTCAAAGTACATGAAGCTCTTACAAACAAACCACTGTCAGAACCCAGGGCTCATATTATTTCATCTCTCATTAGCAATAAAACAATTATTTCATTTAATCGTTAGAATTCAAATGTGAATAATAAGCAAATAATATGATAAGCTTATGTTTTGATGAGTTTGATGACTGTTCTAGCATCTTGCCATAGCTACATTAAAGTAAGCATACAAGATGTGCAATCTAACATAAGAAGACAGCATTACGTCCTTATCAAAGTGAATATCTATGACTAAACTGAAATTGTCCCATCTTTCGATGAAGAAAAATCCATTGCTATAAACCTAAAAACTTGTAGCATTATGTAAACCAGGTACACTACAGGAAGTTAAATTTGTGTGTAAAAAACATGTCAACCTGTTCCAAGGACAGCGCCCTCAACTGTGAAGACATGTGGAAGGCTTGTGACAGGTGTGGCTTCATTCATGTCTTCATTCATTGATGCAAAAATTCTTGGATGGATTGATGTCATGTCTAAACTCTTACTCTTCCATTTTAGTTAAATATGAGAGGATCAAGTTCTTGGTGATTGCCTTAAAGAATGCAGTGGAGATATATGCTTGGGCTCCTAAACCTTATCACAAGTTCATGGCGTTTAAGGTAAGCACAGACGTTGCTTGTTTAATTCAGCTTCCATCAGAATTCTATTTTCCATATAAACCAGTATCAGTTTTATTACATAGAGAAAAGCTTATTTTAAAAACAATTCTTGAATTCATGATTTCAAAGGACTTAAATATTAGAAATACTATACAATTCATCCCATTAAGACCTGTGATTGTCCTCCCCCACTGGAGGTCTATGAACTATTGACTTCAAGAGTAATTTAGTTTGGAACAGTTACCAGGAAAAGTACCAAACATCACATTACACAACCATCTCTGCCGTGGAGCCCCTACAAGCCAAGTACTGGTTGGTGTTTGCCTGAAAACGCAGATCAGTGGAAACCCTGTGTCCCCAGATCTTCTAAGCATCACTAACATTTCTGAATAAACTAGAACTCGGTTGATTCTTTGACTGTTCCTATTGCTTGAGGGCGTCTCTGAAGGGAACACTGAAGGCAGTCACTCAGGGAGAAGACCTCATTCTTCTGCATTTCCATGCTGCTTTGTTTTGGTCTGCACCCATCACAGATTGGGTGGGTCCTCGTGAGGTTTAGCGAGAGTAGGATGTTAATATGCTTTGTCCCATTGACCCCAGAATATAAAAGATGAGCGCCAGAAGAACCATTACTTCCAATCACACTGATGTG
This sequence comes from Dicrostonyx torquatus, assembly GCA_028555095.1. Taxonomy (NCBI): domain Eukaryota; kingdom Metazoa; phylum Chordata; class Mammalia; order Rodentia; family Cricetidae; genus Dicrostonyx; species Dicrostonyx torquatus. The sequence goes on along the minus strand of JAQHUG010000192.1, from coordinate 1,075,211 downwards.
TTCAGAACCACATAGCTTAGCCATATCCAATGTGAATTTATCCCCCATTTTCTCTCTTATTTCTCACCGATCCTCATTCTCCCTACCTTCGTGACTATAATTAGCTTATGGGGTTTTATTTATTCTTTCTTGCCACCTATTGTATGTAAAAACCAAGTATGCCCCGGGATTTTGTAAGTACTCTCAGAGAATGAATGACTCCACTCCCCTCTTGTTCTTTTAGTTCAAATACTCACGTGTGATTTGCTAAGGATGGCAGATTCTTCAACAGGAATGGGCTTTCCTCCATAGGCCCGCTTTGCTGCAGAAAAAAAATTGTATTGTATTATGTTCATAATACCAATGAAAGACTGACTCCCAGAGCTAATGTGGTGCTACTTTGCTGCCAAAGTCTCTCTCCAGAAAAGCTTTTCACTCAAGATTTCCTATTCTGATTCTGAAGAAGGCACAGCCCTGGGGGTCCTGACCACAGCCCATGAAAGAACAAAGCACTCCCCTTGGCAGATCAAACCCAACCTAGAAAAGGAAGCCTAGAGGCCAGGACTTGAATAAGAAAGACTGGCGTAGACTGGATGTGGAACCTTTACCCAGAGCAATGCAAAAGGCGTGAATTTCCTGGGCTGTGAGAATGGCGGTAACAGACAGACAGGGAGCAGTGTTTGATGGTAGCTGAGGTTTCTTGGATCTTTCCCTCGAGCTCAATATTGGATAAAAGTACAGAATCAGGACACAGGTAGAGAGACTGGAACTCTTCACAGCTATGAATCGGGCCTGGACCCATTCCTGCAGAACTCTGACAAACTTGGCTCGAACACTCCAGACATGACTCTCAGAATACAGCATCAAGTTTAGAGACAATGACAGTCATAGCAGGGAAGTCATAACCAGTGTACACACTAATCTCCAACAGCTTTAACATAGTGACGCTCCCAGACTGTTCTCGAAGGTAGCAACCATAGATGTACCTGGGTACCACCTGGGAAAGAGGGGTCATAGAGATTACTGCACACTGTACACTCTCTAGAGGACAATGAGAAGCAGTATCCAGTCACCAAACCACTATCAAAACTGACAGCTTAAACAGTTTTTACTGTACAAAACAAGAAAGGGAAAGATGGGAACAAAATAGACAATACAGCTTTCCTCCTAGAGTCAGACATGAGTAGACCTGAGCCTGAAAGAGACGTTTTCCCAGCGTTTCGATGGAAAACACTCACTTCCTCCTGGCAGTGGCCAAGAGAAACCCTTAGGAATAAGACAACCTCTTTTAATGGCATGGATACTAATGAGGTGATTTTTAAAGTCTTTTGCAGATCTTCAGCATAAGCCTCTGCTTGTTGACCTCACAGTAGAAGAAGGTCAAAGGTTAAAGGTCATTTTTGGCTCACACACTGGTTTCCATGTAATTGATGTTGATTCTGGAAACTCCTATGATATCTACATACCATCCCATGTAAGTTTCAGGAATCGGACTGTCTCCTGCACCTGCGTGACAGCTTGTATGCAAAGAGATTGGGTTGGGCCTATATTTCACTTGAAATCATGCTAATCTCTAAAATTTGTGAATTTGGGGTATCAGCAGACAGATGTTTTTAAAGATTTTATTACTCCCTCAGGCTAAGTAGCACAAAAATTGCATTATTTTGAGATTATCATCTTGTTTCTTTGGATTGCAAGGTGAAATGCCTATGTTATGCAATAGTTGAGTTCCCATTTTTGGGTTTTGATTCTATGCTAAAGAAAGACAATTGCTAGATACTAAATTCTTGGGGGAGGGGAACCACTTTTCTGCTATTTCCAGTTTTTTCCATCAGCCTGAGGGCTTGTGGTGTGGTGGAGGAGACACGCTAGGATCCACCCCCTTTCTAGTATGTCTAACCTGGCAATAGTGGACATGCTAGGCAACTTTTCCAACCCTCAGCTCTCCCAGCTGCAATGTGGGACTCCAAGTATCTACTCTGTAGGGTTATTTTCATTATCATTAACTGAGCTCAGGACCCAACATATTCAAGTTTCTTTTATTAACAATATGATATTCAGATCACTATGCTGACATACGGTCTAAAACATTACCTTTAAGGGAAATGGATAGATGTTCCTATGAGTGCCAGTGTGGTATAAGCTGTGTTTCATGAATCCCAAGGTTAACAAATTCTCAGGATAGTCTGAGGCTGGTCTCTGGCTGGTTGGCATTTTGAGAATTTAAAGAAGCCCAGTTCTTGTGCATGTGTTTTGATGCATTTACAGGCATGCAGCTGTCACAGTCCTTGTGCATGTGTTTTGATGCATTTACAGGCAAGCAGTTGTCACAGTCCTTGTGCATCTGTTTTGATGCATTTACACACATGCAGTTTTTGTCACAGTCCTTGTGCATGTGTTTAGGTGCATTTACACACATGCAGTTGTCACAGTCCTTGCGCATGTGTTTTGATGCATTTATACACATGCAGTTGTCATAATCCTTGCACATGCATTTTGATGCATTTGCACACATGCAGTTGTCACCCACTGTTGCATTTTATAGCTTTTTACTTGCATGTTGACATCAATGCTAAGACTTGGTCACCACTGTGGTTGTCTTCAGTCCCCCAAAGCCCTGTCTGTCAATCACATGTTGGAATGACTATCAACCAGGAGTTGATAGTTTTCATAGAACCAGGCAATCTATGCTTGTTTCAGAAGTGTGGCCAGTAGTAGGCTAATTCTACCTTTTACCTCAAAGAAATCACTAATTTGGGTCATTCTGGTATTAGAGCTCTCAGGTCACTATTCTGGGCCCTGTACTCATGGCCTCCTTGTAGACACCTGACATTCTTGCCTCCTGTGGAAGCAGTTGTTCTTGCGGGAACCCATGAATCTCAGAGCCCGCCTCTGCCTACCGCCAGATACTCCTATAGCTTTGATCAAGTCACACAACCCTGAGATGCAGGTCCCTCATCTGAAGCAAAGTATTCCGATGGTGCCCTCGTCTTTGGACTAGAAATGGTGTATACCAGTGGTCCACAGATTAGCACACCAGTACTCCACACACACAGTGTTTCTGTTCTCAGAACCGTTAAGATGGATTCCAGATCAAGTAGCTGTACATGTAGACACCAGTGCATTTGACCAGAAAGGTGATTACATTAAAGTAGATGTCAATTTCTAGAGTGAAAAGTGACATAAAATTTCATTTGCAATTCTTAAAGATAAAAGTCAAGAGGTTTTCTTGATTTTAAGTCAGGTAATTCTTGGCCTTTCTTTGTCTCCCAGATTCAGGGCAACATCACTCCTCATGCCATCGTCATCTTGCCCAAAACAGATGGAATGGAAATGCTTGTCTGCTATGAGGATGAGGGGGTATATGTGAACACCTACGGCCGGATCACGAAGGATGTGGTGCTCCAGTGGGGAGAAATGCCCACATCTGTGGGTAGGTTGACCATTCCTTATCTCCTTCAGCAGTTACACCCCCCCAATGAAATGAAAGTCAAGAAATGTGAAACAACCATTTGAGTCCACACCAAAAAGAAAAAAAAAATCTGTGACTAACATTGTAAGACTTGCTTTGTCTGTTTGACCTCAAGTCCTTTGTCCTTTGTTTGTGCTTAAGATGTGAACAGATGCTGTGAGTGTTGCCCATCTAATGTTTTTAATGCAGTTTTGGAAATTCCTTTTGACAGCCTACATTCATTCCAATCAGATAATGGGCTGGGGCGAGAAAGCTATTGAGATCCGGTCAGTGGAAACAGGACATTTGGATGGAGTATTTATGCATAAGCGAGCTCAAAGGTTAAAGTTTCTATGTGAAAGAAATGATAAGGTAAATCCGTTTCAACTTTGCTTTAGTGTTTGCATTTTAAGAGACCTCCAGGTACCTGTGAAACCTTCATTTTCCTTGATGCTGTCGAGACACAACTGTGTTAAGTGATCAATAGGTATCTTGAGATGGCGTTACGTGGCTAGATTCACGTGAACATTCAGAATCTATAACTCATGCACCCAAACCAACATAAAACATCTAAGCGTTCCTTGTAAACTCTTAGTAACTGTTGTGGCCTGTGGGTCTTCTGGTGATTAACAACCATTGCAGACTCTCCTATACACTTAGAGCAGCTGGCCCATCATTAACCATCTCATAATGGGTCAGCCTCATGGTTTTACCTTTAGGCCTTTCATAGAGACACTGTTGGGACTTAGCGTTCATAGTCTATTCACCCTTAAGTGTAAAACATCTGACATGTAGATGAACTTCTAAAAACTACCACTCATTCCCAAGAAACAAAATCACAAATCCAACTCCTGCCATGTCCTGTCTCATTCCAACCATGTGTCTCCTGACATGTCAAAGGGGGGCTACGTTCTAATGTAAGTGGCCATGTCTGTCTAGCACAGGAGTATACCGAGGTGACCATGCTCTTCCTTGCCCTCTCAGTAGCTAATCTACATTTGTGAACCCATGCTCTAAGACTATAGTCAGCCTAACAACCATGTCCCCAAGCAGCAGATATGAACACCTGTAGGAAGGAATATGGTGGGTTGAGCTGTTTACATCTCCTTGTTCACTCCAGTTCCCCAGAGGCCAGACTGGTCTTCATCCAACCCTGGTAATATGGGTCTGGATTTTTTGACCCTGGCTAGCTGCTTCCAACCTCGTGTGATCTAGTGGACAGCAGGAGACAAGGATTGTTACTAGGGGACTTACCAGACTGTGACAGACACTAGACTTAACAAGTAAGATTCCAACACTTCTATAGTCCTAGAACCTAAGTGATGAAACGTCTGGGTATGGACAGCTGCACTGCCGTTCTTGACGACATATCCCAGCAGGCCTCGGCCAGTCCGTACTCTCAGGCTAGGGCCTCTAATTTAGTCCCTAAATGCACAGATGGGGACAACAGCAACCCTTCCTTTCAACAAACCCTCACTATCACCCCTATTTCGAGTCTCTGACCCATAGAGTAGCTTTACTTTCCTCTGTAGCATCAGCTAAATGTCAGACAATTCCTCAAGCTTCTTAAGGAACCATGAGGACAAAGTATCACTAGTGACAAACACTCATTCCTCAGACCACAGACACTGACTGATTGAAGGGCTATTGCAAGCCCCAAATATTATTTTCCTGGGGCAGTGGTTCACTAACATTCAGCTCAACCAAGCAGTAATCTAAATTCTGCTCACTTTTCCCAGGCCTTTGATAAAATGATTGAACTGGCTCAGACCTAATGGACTGTGGTTCCGCTTATTAATGCCATTATCTCCTTTGGCTTAGGATCTGCCAGCATCAGCATAAAGGCTAAGTGCCAACCCTGAAGCACCAGACTGGACAGGCATTCAACACCTTAGCCTAGACAACCATAACCACTCTAATATCTTTGGTTTTAAGTTTAAAAATTGAACAGCAAAGTTGTACAACTGTCAGTAGGCCCCAAAATTTTGTAAGTTTGGGAATTAAGGGGTTCTCTTTCATCTGCCTCCATGTCACTCACAAGGGAGAGAAAGAGTGTTCCTGTACCTTTTTAGAAATCATCATTGTTTCAGGTCAGAAATCCAGTAATTAATAATAATATGAGAAAACATAAGGGCAGGAGGATTTCCATGCAATGCACTGTCTCAAATGCCACTATAAACACTGTCCAGGGAAGCTTAAAGGAATGTGTTGCAAGGGTAGGACATGTGAGAGAAAATGGCTGAACAGTTGAAGAAGAGAAGGGGGAAAAACCCATGAAGTTGAACTAACTTGTTTTTAATTCCAAACAGGTATTTTTTGCATCCGTGCGATCTGGAGGAAGTAGCCAAGTGTTTTTCATGACCCTCAACAGAAATTCCATGATGAACTGGTAACGGAAGAGCACTTGGCACTTATCTTCATGGCGTTATTTCTAATGTAAAAGAACATAACTCATGTGGACGTATGCCAGTCTAGAGGCAGACTCAGAAGGCCTGGTTGAACATCCCGCTTTCCCGTTTCCTCTCCCTCCATCCCTCCCAATAGAGTCCCTCTTTCAGTGTTGCAGCCTGGTTGAGAAGGAGAGAAAGAGGTGGCAGGAATGTCCGGGAGATCCCGAGGATGCTGCATTGTCTTTGGACACAGTCGGATCTTGTGCCCTTCGGAGTTAGGGATAGAAACAAACATTGTGTGCTTTTATGATTAAGCTGTGTTTGTGCTGGCTTTTTAGTTCTTTTGGTCTGGGATTTTTTTAAACTTTTTTCTTTACCCCTTATTTTGTAAGAATGGGGAAAGAATGCATACTGGGAAATTAGACTTTTTTTTTTAATTCTGTCTGCCTGCTAGCTTTAAGTATATGGTATGTTGTAAAAATTTCCAATTCCCAGTAGTGAGAGACAGCACAATAAATGTACCTTATCTCCCTGCACTGAAGGCCATAACTGCATTGTCGGGTAATTTAAGAATTCTCTTGCCTTCACCAACCCAAGAGAATGTTTTATTGTTTTTTTTTTTTAATTGCTACTGGCTAATGAATTTTTGAAAGAGAAACAAAATAGCTGGTTTTCTCCTCTCTGGGGAAATAGATTTTAAATGGCTAAACTACTAGCCTTAATCTAATAAAACCAACTGCTACTGTTGTGAGTCTGGCAGGCCGTATTTTAATATGGCCCTTTCTGGAGTGGAGGGTGTTGAGTGGGACAGAGATGCCACTGAGTTGAATGGTCTTGTGACTGTGGAGGGACTCTGGGATGCCACTGTCCCTCGATTATTATGCAACAGATCAGGGCAAAACATGGGATGACAGGTGGGTCACCCAGAAGGAGCTTCTGAGAAATGAGCTAATATTTCTATGTAAATACACACGCGTTCTTTCTTCAAGGCACAAAGAGTCCCTGCTAAGAGGTCCCTTCATTTGGGCTTTGTTAGGAATGAGACTGATGGAGATCTTTCCTAGAGCTGGGGTTACATGACAACCATGCTCTGGAAACCCAGCTCCCTCCCAAGGGTGCCACTTTCTCAAGATAAAAACTGTGACAAAGAAGAATTACTAATAAATGTTTCTGAGCTGCCTGTGTTCCAACTGGTCAAGGGACTAGACTCTCAAGCCTGCCACAGACATTGCAGGCACCAACAGCTCAGATTTTAGGGAACCTGAAGGCAAGGCTTTGGCCAAAATTCTGAGACCCTAATCACATTATGTTCCTCTAAACTTCCCAACATACTGTTAGCAACATCTGTGCAGAGGTGTGTATGTGTTTAGTTCAGGTTGACTTGTGTCCTTCTAAACCCTTACTCGAATGATTTGAACCTTTATGTGACTGGCTGGGATTCTTCCCAAAGCTATCAGCATGGCCGCCTATGGTATCCAGGTGTTGCGAAATGGTATCTGTGCTGTGCTTCCTGTTTTAACCTACCTCGTTTTGTTCGGTTTCGTTTCTCTGTTCATCACAGCAGTGTTATCTCCAGGAGACATATAGAGAGCTCAACTGGGCAATCTCAGCTGTACTGAATATTTTCAAAACAGTAGTTGACCAAATTGTTCTTTAAAAATTGGAGGGAGAAAAAAAAATCTCCAATGACAAAAACCTAATGTGGTTTGTTTTTAAAGAATGCAATTACTGTAAATGGATCAGAAAAGAAGAACAAAAATCGTGATCCTACTGATTTTGCCTAAACAAATGAGCAGCTAATGTACTATTAATGAGAACGAAGCATACGATAGGAGAATGGTACTTTTTTAATGTGGTCATTTGGCCAAAGGGGGTGAGAAGGGGAAATATTCTGAGTTCCAACCTATAGCTTATTCTGTACTCCCCAAGGGTGATGGTCATGTGCAGTTATCTGAAGCAGGTAACACACAGGTGTGCAATGAGGGTGGTCTTCAGGGGTTCCCAGGATGAACCCATCACGGTCCCTCTAGCTTTCAGAAGCAATGAAACCCTCCGGTTCTCATTTTTACTGCTGGGGTTATGCTGCTGAACAACACTGTCTTTACAAATTCTAGGGGACAAATTCAGCAATAGCTCTGGGTTAAATTAGCAACTGCTAAAATTGGATGCTGATATGAACATTAAATAATGTGGATTTGGGTCTTGTCTCCAGATGTGATTGCCACCAGCTCTTTATATTGCTGCTGTGACAATTTGAACCAGAGGCTTCTTAAATTATGTTGCAAACTGATCTTCGTTTTTATGTTTTGTTTTGTTTCGTTCTTATTTCTACGTGATACATCCAAAACACACAGCTTTAAATGATTTTTTATTGTGGGACTTTGGGTACAGTTAAGAAATAAAAGGGAATCATTGTGTTTAAACATAAGGTAGTTTGTGAATGTATTTTTTAAAATCTAGATTCATTGGAACAAAAATCACAAGAAAACATATTAATGCCGTCTTGTTTACAGTATGTACAGTGACATAACATAACATGAGCTTTTTCTGGTGCCAACAAAACAAAATAAAACACAGACGTTAAACATCAAGCCATGCCTTTTATATTTTTGTACAAATATTTTGCACTGAGCATAAGGCAAAATCAAGCTTAAAAGAGACCTGCAAATCTCTGCCCCTTAAAACACATTTATATAATTCCTTGAAGCAGTTATCTTCAAAAGTAAATATTCCAGTAGTTATGACAGGTCTCAACCCTACATTGTGAGACCTTGGTCATACAAAGTAGATCATAATGGTGCCCTGTGGCTCATCTTACAGCTCCCAAATTTGGAGGTGGATTTCCTTTTGTTTATTTGTTCTTTTTCTGATGGGTGTGATCTTTTTACCTGTTATAAATTAAAATCTCTTCTGTTTTGATCTTGCCTTTTAAAAGGTTTTGTTTCTAGAAATTATTCAGACTTCTGTTTTTCTACAAGAAGGAGCATCCTTCCCCAAAATTAAGCATTAGTAGACCTGTCTGTCCTCAACACATTAAATTGTTGACCAACAGCAAACCCACTGAGCGTGCTTACACTATAATTTTGGTATAGGACCTAGGAAGAGACCATTGTGCTTAAGTGCTGGCCAGGATATTGTAGCTTGGATTCCTATATCCAATGGAAGCTGGAGGTAGATGGACTGGGAATCCTCCCCACACAGATGCCATGCAGATCATATGTAGACATCCCGCGACATGCAAACAACAGTAATACTGACTCCCACCTAATAGCTTTAATTGGAGCTCAGTGACTTTCTTGGGGAATTTTAAACTTTAAGACCTAGTCTTGTTTGTATTATTATGATTCTTACTCAGTAGGGTAAAGTCAGTTTAGGGCAAACTCTCATGAGGCCACTGAGACAGGGTCCCATGCTTCTACCACTACCATCGCTTTCTGGACCGCACACCTAACAGACCTTGCACCAAGTGCACATTTTCCAAAGTCATTGTAGTTTCTGGCTGTCACTACTTCTAACAGTTTTCTGTGTGCTCTTGCGATGCCCCGATGGCTATGTCTCTGGTCCCTCCTGTGCAGTAGTTTAGAAAGAGGTGTGATACTCAGGCTGGAGCCATCTGGGTTTCGTCCATTGACATAGAAGGGCCGAAGTCTGACTTCACAGTCCACAGAGTTCTTAAAAACTGCTCTCCCTGCTATTTTTGTGTATATGAGTTCATGTCACTGCATCCTCGAAGCGTGCAAGCGCTCTGTGTGTGCTGTCTTGGAAAGTCCACGTGAACTGGCACCCTTGCCTCTGTACTGACTGCTTGACGTTATACAATGTGCTGCATCACTGCTAAGAAAGAAGATATAGGTGTTTATGAGACTTTGACCTTAAGGTGCTGCAGGACAGCATGGAAAAAAAATCTACCATGCCCCAAACATTCCAGAGACTCTCTAGTCCTTGACAGTTGTAAATTATCAACTAGTTTTAGTTCATTCCCCCCAAAAATTAAACCTAAATGTCCCAAGCAACTGTACATCTGATGAGCCAAGAACTTGCTTTCTCTGAGACTACACAAAAGTCTATAACACAAAATTTAACCTCTAAAGTCTAATTTCTCTTGATTTACCTGCTGGAATTTCTCATAAATGCTATTGTACTTGATCTTGCTCACTACAGCAGTATGAGGAACCCTAAAATGAGCTGTCTTCCCATGAGTATCACACAGTGTGGCCGTAAAATGACCTCTTTTCCAGAGCCCAGCAGAGAGTAAACGTCCCTCACCATTCGCAGGTCCCGAGCTGACAGCATCTCCACTTTTGCCAATTATTCTCCAATGTCGTCTTTATTTCCATACTGTGCCATTGGTCTGGAAATTTCTCCATAGACATTTGTGATAGTCAACAATTTGCACAGCATTAAACCACCTGATATTTATTCTTCTGAACATGCCAGTCCATGAAAACCCACAATACCGAACAACAAAGGTCTCCCCAAAAGTTTTTGAAAAAGAAGATCCCTGGATGAGGTTTGTACTGTTTCAAGTCAGATCAAAATCTTGCTAACATTTGGGTGAAACCTATAACATACAATGGAAAATAAAAAAAATTCCCTAAGCTTTCCTACCTCTGGCTGTGTGTAATCGTCTTTGCATCCACTTGCTCACTCTGTGTGACTTTGGTTTTGATGACTTATCTCTTATAGACAGCAAATTGCTTTGCAGTACAAAGGACTCGCGAGTGCTGACAGGAAGACACGTGTTCATTCCCAGCAGTGGATCACTATTGGACCCAGCAAACACCCATGCCTCAGCTGCCCTTTGCTTATCCCTCCCCCCGGGTTAAAGCATGCTGTAGTTTGTTTAAGGAACTGAAATGCTTCCTGGGTCAGAATTTCACATGTAGGGCGGCAGCCGTGAGGGAGAGGACAACAGCTAAGCACACTGGAAAACTGCATGTTTTAAACACACATTTTTTTTCTTTTACATTTTAGCTGTCTTAAACTGTTAGTGCGGCTGTAGAGAGATAGCAAATCTATAATACTAGAAGGGAAAGCATTTCTTTACTGTGCCTGTGAGTGGTTACATTTTTTTTTTCCAGACAGGGTTTCTCTGTAGCTTTGGCAGCCTGTCCTGGAACTAGCTCTTATAGATCAGGCTGGTCTTGAACTCACAGAGATCTGCCTGCCTCTGCCTCCCGAGTGCTGGGATTAAAGGCATGCACCACCACCACCCAGCTAGTGGTTACATTTTTAAACCTCTTATTTTCAAATGTGTCTTGAATGATCAAAAGTCTGCAAAACAGAATGAGTTGGACCTCTATGTATCTTCCTGAAAAATTCTTCCAGTCGAAACTGTCAAGTATTCATTTCCATCAGTAATACAACAGTTCTTCAAGAAATGCTTTCTACAAATGCTCCTGCTGTAGTTGGGAAGACTTTGGTAAGCTCTAAGCCAAAGATTCCCTAGCCCTACAGCCCCAGATCCGCTACGTTAAATTATTACAGAGGAAACACATGCTGAAGTATTAGTAGGAACAAGACACACAGTAATTCCTCATTGCCATTTCCAGATCCAAATCCCACCTCACTCTCCCAATACCCACTTCTCTGAAACTCTTTCATTTACAGAGAAAGGCCCTGAGCCCCCATCCCCACTCCCAGCCACTCTCCTGTGTTACTCATGTATTCAGCCATTGGCCCCCCGCCATTTCCAGCACTACCCTTCTGAATGCTTGATGCTTTTGGTATCCATTTAGACACAGCTACAAACACCCTGGCTTCTCATTTTCCTGGTGCTGTCTGGTGAAACTTACTATCAATGACCATGGGATGAGTTCAGAAGCTCCCAAAGCCATAGTTCTTCCCTTTGGTCCTAGTGTAGCTTATACCTCCTTTTCAAACAACAGCCATTGCTTCACCACTGCCTTCTCTTCAGCATTACCAATATCCCCCATTCTACTGGAGGATTTCAGCCCCTGATGATCCAGTGTCCTGTGGCACAACCCTCCCTTTGGCCCTGCTACTCCATTTCACTTCCATCTGTGGGTCTGCTCCCCTTCAAAGACAAACTCCCCTGGAGGAGCTGTGTGCACTCACCAACTGAATCTTTTTCCTTAACCTTTGAGCTATTTTAAATCAATCTTTCATCTCCAGGATAGGTGCTTTGCCAAGGGTATTAGTGGCTGCCTTCCCGTCCAGTGCAGGTTCCAACTCTGGCTGCCTGCTGCTTCTCTGCGGTCTTTGACACAGCCAGGAAATGCTTCTTGAGATAGCTCCTATGGACCTCCCCATTCCCTGGCATGTGCTCGCAGCTAGTACTGGATAGCCCCGTTCTAGGTGAATATCTTCAACCTTGGAGCCTTAAAAACCATCTGCACAACAGCATAAGCCACATTTTCATCTCCTTCCCCAGCCTCCTTCCTGAAGGCTGAATTCATTTGGATGTGTACTGTGTCCCCAAAAACAGAAAAGAAAAGAAAGAAAGAAAACAATTCCTGATCTTCCCCAGATTGGCACAATGTCAATTCCATCCTTCCACACTGGAAAAATCTCATCATCACTCCTAATTTTACTCTTCCATATGCCATATTCTAGTAATGTGGCCTTTCTGAGACTCGGTATAGCCGTGATCTGATTCAGGCCAGGTCACTTTCTACCTGACATGATACTTTTGAAAGACAAGCCAAAATATGTCACTCTTCCACTAACCTCCACAATGTCTTCCAGTTCCCTCAGAAGAGCATAGTCATGTGGCCAATATAGCCACCAAAATCATCTGCCCTACCTTTTGACCCTCCCCGACTCCCATAATTCCTTCTCTGACCTGTTTTTCTCTGTTCACTTGAATCTAGTTTGTGCTTTACCCAGAATACCCTCAACACATGGCCCTTCCTGATACCCCATACCTGCATGACTTGCTCCTTCTCTTCCTTTAGATCTTGTTCATAAATATCCCTTTACCTTCAGAGGGCTATATTATAAAAAAATAGAGAGAGAGAGAGAGAGAGAGAGAGAGAGAGAGAGAGAGAGAGAGAGAGGAAGTAAGGAAAGAAGGAAGGAAGCCGCCACCCACAGCCATTTTCTGCTTTACCGACACTCAACTCTTCTTGCCCTGTTTTGCTCCTGGGTCTGTCTGTGAAGTGCTTTGAAGAATACGTAGAAGACAGTAGTTATTCAGTAAATGATTTTTTGATGAATAAATGAATAAAAATAAGCAGTAACTGTTCTGGAACTAAAATGGCATAAAACTGTGGTTAGTTTTAATTTCTATACCCAAATTAAGACGCTGTTTTCAGAGGCCATAAAATCATAAAGCATAGCTTTGCTTTCATAGACAAAGAGAAACCCAGGTGGATTGTCATTTCTGGCAGAAAAGACAGCTGACTTGGACCCTAACTATCCTTTCTTGATTCCTGAATCTTCACAGACTCAGCTGCAGGAATAGAAGAGAAACTATCACCCAGAGCACTGAGAAAAGCAGCATTTTTTAACTTTAGACTAACTCAAGAAATGGTCCCTTTTAAGCTGTTGTCATTGTACCAAAAAAATTAAATAAATAAAATGTAGTTTTGGGATGTGCGGAGAAGACTCTTCATTTGTTTTGTGAAAAAAAATGTTTAAAACTCACAGCAACAGTCAGAGACCTTCTGTCAAATGTAGCTTCGAAATGCCTGACGACATTTGGGTCTTAATCCTCAGTGGCAGGAGTTCTGAGTCCCCTCTGGGCAGCCTTTTCCGCCTGTATACACTCAGCATCAGTGAAGGTTGTTGCATGAAACTTCACTGTAGGAGACTGACACATGCCTTCTATGGATTTACTGTTTTACCGAGTCTTGTAAAGGGCACATCTTGTAGTTCAATTTGTTCAACTGTGTATTTATCTCCTCCCTTAATAAGAAAAAAAAAGAAAAAGTTTTTTTTAAAAAATACAAAAGAAGGCAGTGAAATGCTGTAACTGAAACAGCATAACAAAGAAGCAGTTGTCCCCTTTTTTCTGTCTTCTCACAAAGATGCTGAGACAAAGCATAGCCAGGGTCAAGGTCTCCATCTTTCCAGGGCCCAAACCACATAGGGACCTGCGGCACTTAGTGCAGAAATCTGAAGTCCTTTACAAAAGAAGGGTTCCAGGTAGGGAATGTGAAAAAGAGGCTCAGAAGAGTCCAAAATGTTACAGCAAGTGAGAAAAATCTAAAAACCAAAAGCTTCCATTGTTAAAATCCAATAAATGTTTTAAAAATAACTTTCAATATGGTATACATAATCTTATTATTTGCTTTCTTTAATCATGAATTACAGCAGCTTGACTGTATGCTTCCATTTGCCACAACGAACTCCATCCACGTTCTGTGACCAGAACAGCCTAGGACAGGCCTGATTCTCCCCGCAAAATAATTACCTTCTTTCCAGTCAATTTACCAAGTGAAGTGATAAGGACAGTGTTGGGAGAACTGTGGCTTGACCAGGGCTTTCAACCCTTCACCAGAGGCCAAGTGGCCCCCGGTTTCTGTTTCCTCTCAGCCAACCTAGTAAAAGAGGTATTCAGAGCTAGAAGACATCCCTGGAGCAGGACAGAGTAGTCGCTCATAGTTGGAACCCAAATTAGCAAAATTACCGCCCGTGGAGGCAGAATGACCAAATGGGATGACACCGTGAGTTTTCTGACCATCACTTAAAGACATTCTGTGCTAGCGACCCAGCATCCTGCGCTGATGCAATCCAGCATCCTGCGCTGATGCTGATGCTAGCGACCCAGCATCCTGCACTGATGCAATCCAGCATCCTGCGCTGACGCTGATAGAGACCTGCTTCTTTCAGCAAATGTTCCCATCTGGTCCCATTTAATGTAGGCAGCCTTTTCCTCAAACATCACAAGACTTGGGTCTTGAGGGGAGCCTTCAGTTTTGACCTTGACATTTCACTGGCTAGGGAACTCCAGGAGAACACGGGAGCACTGTTCAAGGGGACACTGCAGGTCCTGACTTAAGTCAGCACAGAAATACACTGCCCTTCTCAAAAGTTGTGGAGAGAAAACCTGACGTCATCCTCTTGCACTGGAGCCCAGCATGTACTTGCCCAAGTGTCCATAACTTAGGTTGGCCTCAATAAGGTAAGTGGTAGTAACCTCATGTAACATTCCAGGTGCCTTGTCAAATAAAGACTGATTCCCAATGTTTTAAAATATGCTGAGTTTCTGTCCTGCACACCAGAGAACTGAAAAGCAACAGGAAGTTCACAAATACTTTCAGGTGAAACTCCATGTTATAAGCAAGGTTTCCACATGAATATATATCTACAGACCATGCCTGGTGGACGTATTATGCAACCGGACCCTTTCCTTGCAACTCCCAGCCTCACAGGTGCCCTTAAGGCTCACATTTGTGTCTCCGTTGTGTTTTATGACAATGTGTTTATGTAGGTGATGGTTTATGGTCATTGGTTTAGCTCATCTAATAAAGCTATCTTAATTACAGTCACTTGTAAGAGGACTCCATTTTTATGCTAATTTTTTATCAGTTCATTTGCCATTGGAGGAAACTATGATCTTATTAGAACATAGCCTGCTGGTTCTACGCATGGCAGAGAAAGCAAAGTAGCCACTGGTTTTTCAACTGCCTGTGCTACATACAGCCAGCCCCACACTAGATGCTGAAGCAGAAGCTAAGCTGCTGATGAAGAAATTGCCCCTGCCCACCCCATCTATGCCCCTGCCAGGAGCAACAGTTTCGTAGGCAGCTGAGATGAAGAAGGCAAAGGGACGGGAAACACGCATTCTCAGGCAATAACGGAAGGGATAGTCTATTCTTGGGCAGGAATGCAGAAACTTTGGTGGAACAGGGGGAAGTGTTGTTGTGTGCATTTTTCTGAAGAGGCACAATATCTGCCCAAGATAAGGCCCTACCTAGCAGCAGAGCAAAGAATGATCTCACCCAAGTCTAGCTTAGAGCACAAGGGAGCTTATTGAGGTTACTTACAGGAGCAGGGATGACTCATGGTACCTGTATCACTGGAAAAAAATCACATCCCTAGAGTTCAGTGCTTAACTAGGAGTTTGGCAGGTTGAGGGCATTCATAGCTGTTAGTACTGATTACATAACTTCAGGGATGTTCTTATAAATGCTTTAAGAGTCAGGAACTACCTAAGCCAAAAAGTTTCAGATATTTCCTGAGCTTTAACAAGCTTTCCTCAAGAGAAAACTCTTCACTATGGAGGCAACTGTTGCACAACAAAGGTTGTGGAAGTTTGAAGAAGCGGCCTTCGCCAACATGTCAGAGCAGAGAACATGAAGACCATCGAGTTAGTCAGAGCAGTTGACACAAAGGCCCAGAGGAAGAAAAGAGCATTGGACACAAAAAATGGCAAGGAGTTAACATGACAAAGGAAGCACTGGTGGAGCAGAGTAATCAGCTGACACGTGAATGTATGCCATGTCTCCTGGGGCCCATGCTCACCTTCCTCCCAGGTCGCAAGGGTCCCAGACACAGTGATAGCACATCCTGGCTTCTGGTGAGCGAAGACCATCAGGGCGATGGATGACATGTTGATGGGATGTGCTCCCAAGCCCCCGCCCCATGAGGGGGTAACTTTGTCTGTAGATATGTGCATTCTTCCAGATGCTTCTTTCAACACGAAGCACCCCATTTTTCTCAGGGAGTTTCAGCTTTGCAACACGAAACTACCCTGCTGTCCCACTAACCCGAATGCTCCTAGTCATAAGACTAACTCAAGGGCTTATTTCAAAGGCAGCATCCTGAGCCACCCTCCCCCTACGTAAGCAGGGATTTGGTAGGCTGATGCTACCATCCTGGATAGCCCATCACAACCTGAAGAAACAGGACATTTGGACACTTGTTCCTCCATTCTACAGTCAGGCTTTCCAGAGAGTTCAGAGACCAAATGCCTCGGGTCAGAGAGACAAATCAGTCAGTGAAGTGTTTTCTGTGGAAGCATAAAGACCTGCATTTTATCTCCAGAGCCCATGTGAAAACAAAACAACAACAAAAACAAAACAAACAAAATCAGGCATTGTGCTTTCTTGCAATCCTTGCTCTAGGAAATTGGAAAGAGGTGGATCTTGGAGCTCACTGGCAAACAGCCCAGCCTCTTTGAGGAACTATAAGCCAGGGAGAGACCCTATCTGAAAATAATAAGGTGGCTGACACCCAAGAAACAGCACTCAAAGTTGATCTCTGGCCTCTCCATGCACTAACACCTGAGCACGAATGTACACCGAAAAACACAGGATACACACATACACATAAGAAATCAAGTCTCCAAAGCAATACTTCCTCATCTTGTATCGGCACCATAGCTACCATTTTTTCCTGTGTGATGCTTTGAAAAGAGAGGCTGGGGGTGATTTAGCTGGCACACCTGAACCTTGTGTCCTTACCCTCGCACCTCACCTACACTTCAAACTCTTGGTGTCCTTCCTGCTGGAAACACATCCCTCTTGCTCCCTAAAGCATTGCTACTCATTAGGGACCTCGGAGACTCTACACTATGGCATGTCAACTCAATTAGAAGATTGCCAAGGCAACGGACTCATGCCTCTCTGTCAGCCATTTCACTTTTGTCTTGCAGCTAATTCGGTAATATCTTCCAGTGTGTAGAAAAGGTTGTAAAAGCTCATTTAATGGCTGTCAGTTTTGTTTGCAGACATTAGCACTGACATCTCTCTGAACTGTTTCTTTGTTCATGTTCACTGACTTATTAGTAAACCTGCATTTATTTGAGAGTAAAATTTTGATTATTTAAAACTCGTCTTTTATACATGACTTCTTTTTCAGTCTTTTTTACCTTTCTATCTTATTTTGTACTTGTCTTTAGTTATACTTCTGGGTGATTCTACATCCCTCATTTTGCTTCTCACATTCCTTGAATATTTTCTCCTTTATCTTCTGCACTCACCTTTAGATGTTGCTCTTTATCTCTCCTGCTGTTGATTTATATTCTGTCTGCATTTTTAGGCATACTATGTTCCTTTTTTCATAAACCTTTTTCCTTAGTGTTTTAGAAATTTTTATCGTTTTATCTGATTCTACTGTTTTCATTATATTTCTGTAACATTTAAAATTTTCTCTCTGGTTTTAATTTTAATTTGTAGTTTATTCTATGTCCTTCTTCCATTATCTATAAATAGCAACATAGAGACCAATCAAGAGAGAACTTTCCCAGAGTGTTGGGCTAAGGGCTCTAAGTAAGAAGCGATTTCTGCTATTACCAAAACTCAGCAGCATCCAAACCAATGTTACAAATGCAATGAGAGCACCTGGAGCAACTTGTTCATTGGTCTTTTGATGGGGAAAGGTTTTAGCCTATCAGGCTAATAGCCACGCCACGCCA
>JAQHUG010000192.1:1028375-1047222 GCA_028555095.1 Dicrostonyx torquatus | reverse complement strand
GTGTGTGTAGTTGGGAGAGAAAGCGGTGGCTGTGGGTGGAGATAGGGGAGGAATTGGTGGGGAAGGAATGAGCGATGGGGATTTGATTAAAAGACATCATATGCGTATATGAAATTCTCAAGAACAACAATAGCAAAAAAAGACCTGAAATCTCTGCCAGGATGGTGCAAGAGAAAGCTAGTAGAAGTCAGTGTTTTTAGCTGTAGTGTAACAAGGCTCTAGTCAATAGGCTGCCACCTGCAGTAACAAGGCACCCCACCCCCACCCCCACCCCCACTTCTGGAGGAGTTGTCAGAGGATGTGGTGGAGAATTAAGATTTCACCATTTGTCCATCATTAATAATGGCTGTCTCTGCCGCAGCGCCCTAAATACCATGCCAGGAACTGGAAATCGCATGCTTACCCAACTTTAATGAGAAACCTCCCCTATCATGGTGTCAACAGGAGCAGAACCAATAACTTGGGCTTCAATCTTCACCTGGCAATAAGGAGCATATCAACATCCCCGTCTCAGCTGATAGAGCAGCTACACTGAAGCCTCAATGACGCGATCACTTCATAAGCTCTAGAGAACGTGTGGGCATCAAAACGTAAAACCCAGTATGACAGAAGGATAGAGACAGGAAACACAAGCAACACAAGAAAGGGGGGCTTCTTCATCTTCCAATCTGTTTGAAGCCCCTCACCAGCTGAGCCAAGAATTTCTGCACAGGTAACATTTGCTGTGAGGGTTGTCTACATGGAAACAATGTCCATTCTAGATAGAAACATTCTGAATTAGGAACATTAAAATAGCAGTGAGCCACACTTCAGGCCTAAGCATGTATGGCATTTGAGTGTGGCTGTTTCCCTTTTCCAGATGTAAACCTGCACTAGGAATGCCACAATCAAGATGATAAAGTTCATTTTCAGTAGAAGACTTGTCTTAATTTGTGCCCCATGGTTCAACCTTCTCAGATTGTATTCCTATCCAATGCATCCCAGTAAACACTGAAAAACCAAATTCCACAGTAGCAATCCTTTCAGAACAACTTCAGAAGACACCCAATTAGACACACGGTGATGATCAGGCTCTTGGGCACAGCACTGTCTAGAGAAGCATGCCCACCCACGCCTACTGTGTATTCCCCCTTCCCTACTCTCCTTCTGTTCATACTGTTTGAAATCTCTTAATAAACACTAACATGGCTTCATCATGACAGTTCTGAAGTTCCTGTCTGCCACGAGTCAAGAGTCCCAGCTTCACCTGCGTACAGTCCTCTAGGAAGACCTCCGTCACATCATCTGCCTGCAGTGGTGGCTGGCTCTCACTCCTGCTGCTGTTAACAGAATGCCTTCTACTGTTACCAAGGAAAATAGAGCTGCTTAAAAATCTAACAAAATGCATTGGTCCACCAAAAATGAAAAAGGTTAATCAAAGAAATCAGAACCGATTACATGGAGTGTGTTTATGGGTTGGAAGTCTCAATTTAGGAAAGCTGTCAGTCAGCTCGTGCTCTTACAACACAGGCTTAATTCAATTCCCATCAAAATCCTTGGACAGATATAGACAAGTTTATTCTGAAGGTTTTGCAGAAAAGCAACAAAACTAAATATTTTCAGGAAGAAAACAGAGCAAAAAAAAATAAGCCTCCAATGTCAAGATTTTATATATACACAGGAAATGAGACCTGGTGGTATTGGTGAAGAAACAGATATAGACCAATGTTATAGAAAAAAAGAACTCAAAAATAAACCCACAGACAGATTCCAACTCACTTGTACAAGGCTTTGGGTTTGAACCCAGTATTTAAAAAAAAGAGAAAGAAAAGAAAAAGAAACAAAAAATTACAAAACCTGACAAGTCAAGATGGAGCAGGATAGGTAAAGGTGCCCGAGTTCCGTCCTCCTGATGGAAGGAGAGAACAGACTCTTGCAATTTGTCCACCATGCACAGGTGTGCCAAAGCATGCACCCCACCCCCACAGCAAACAAACGAATGAATAAATAAATAAATGAATAGAAAATCAAGAGCAAACACCAAAGTTTGAACATTGTAGGAGCAATTCAGAGAGGAAGCAGTGGTGCTGGGCAATGGACACCCATAGGGATAAGAAGTCTCAACCAAGGTCTTACATTTTATTAAAAGCAAAAACACTCAAAATAAATGGAAGACATGAAAATAAATGTGAACCATAACATTTAGGGGATGTGGGTTATATAGGGGGAAAAATGAGATGAAAACAAGGGCTAAAAAATCTCAGCTGCCATGTCATAATAAGAAATATTAGTAAGTTAGACTTCATCAAAGTCAAAACATTTTATTTGGAAAACTCCCATTAAGATGATGAAAGGTAAAAAGTAGGAGAAAATATTTGCCAAATATATATTCAGTAGAAGTCTAGTATGTAAAGGTGTTAACAAGCTGTCAAAACTCAAAAGAAACATAACAAACAACAACGAAGATCTAATTAGAAAATGAATAACATGGAGCAAGGGAGATGGCTCAGTGGAAAAGGGTACACAATACGGACTAAGGAAACAAATAAATGTAGTTTTTTTAAAAAACACAAAATGACCAAAGAAGATATGCAGATGTCAAGTAAAAGGAAAGATATTCAGCACTACTGGCCTTGGACAATTCTCATTAGTGGTCAAGAGCACTGGTTTCTCTTTCAGAAGACCTGGGTTCAATTCCTAGAATCCACATGGTAACGCAATACTGTCTGTAACTCCAGTTCCACAGGACTAACACCATCTCTGGCCTCCCTCAATGGTCGCCAATCATGCATTGGGTACACAGAAATACATTGCAGGCAAAACACCTGTGCCTACAAAATCATATTAAAATTAAAAACTATGATTAAAATCAAAATGAGGTATCACTATGCATACTTCAGAAAGGCTGAATTTTTTAAGTCACTATCAAATTTTAGTGAAGTTGTATGAGAAAATGAAGACGCTCATTCATTTTTGCTGGGAAGCAGTCCCAAAGTTTCTTAAAAAATAAAAATCTTAATATTTAACCAGTGAATAATTTGCAACAGCATTTTTCTGGAGAAAATAAAAAGATGTATGTTCACACAAAGGATATTTTTAAATGAAGTATATAGTAGCTTTATTCTTAACTGCCACATACTGGAAACTTTCAGATCTTCATCAAAGGCACGTCAGCTGCAGGATAGCTGCCCCATGGCATACTGTGCAGCAGTGAAAACTGCTGGCACACACGAGTGGGGTAACTCGAGGGAATTCTGCTGAGTGGAAAAAGAAACACAACCTATGATAATGATCAATTTGATATGAAAACTTTCCTAGATCACAGGCATCCAGGTTTTCAGTCAGACATTGTTGGGGAGGTGCCTGTGACAGCACCTTTAGATGGGACTGGCATCTCCACTGGTCTATCTTGAGTAAAGCTGAATGTTCTCTCATGTTTTAAATCACAATCAAAATGGTAGGCTCATACACCTGGAGAGCAGGGCGACTGCCCAGATTTAAAGTCTGGACGTATAAGAGGAAATGGGTCATGGTTACAGAAGACAGATGGGGATCTTTGTCACCAGGGGCGAACTGTGAACTATACCTTGGCCGCTCAGATTAATAACCTGGTCATGATATACAGTCATGGCCTTATATGATGTTATAAGGGGAACCGGACAAAGCTCACATGGGCCCTCTGTGTTATGTCTCAGAACTGCATGCAGACAGGTGAATGTCTCAGAAAGTTTCATCTTTTACAAAGTGCAGCAAAGTACATCTGTTTCGTTTTTATGGGGTCCCGGAGGGCGTTCTGGGTCCCAACTCAGATGATTAAACCTCTAACATCTCTAATTGTGAATGTGTCTGTCACTCCAGGTTAGCAAGAAGTCAACTGTAAATAGTGCCCATTACCCCAGGTTAGCAAGAAGGCAGCTGCAAATGGTACCTGTTACCCCAGGTTAGAAAGCAAGAAAGTGACTTGTCATCTCCATCCCCACTTCTCCTAAAATCAGTTATATACAAATACCACTCTCTTTATACAGCAAATGCTCCCCGAGGTTTGTTACTTCTCTTTCTCCCCTCCCATTGGCAGCCAGCAGCAAGCGTGAATGGTCACAGTGCTCTCGTAATTGGCTTCTCCTCTTTGTTGATGCTCCCACCCAATCCACCCTTCACACAACAGCAGGGATTATCTTTACATTTGATTTTGTTGTTTTTTGAGACAGGGATTCATGTACCCTAAGTGGTCTGGAGACTCCCCAAGTAGCTGAGGATGACTTTGAACTCCTGATCCTCCTGCTTCTGCTCCCAGGCACGGGGATACAAGCATATGCCACCACAGCCAAAGTTTCTGAGATGCTGAGGATCATATACAGCCAAAGCTCTGCACGCCAGGTGAGCACTCTGTCCTCTGAGTTATACACCCAGTCATCAGAAGTACTCTTAAAACGAGCAGTGGACCATAGTACTCCCATGCCTCTTCTTGCGGGTGATTTCCCACTGTCAACCATGTGAACTTTAACCCACTCCCGGGTCTACACGGTCCTGGGCATCCATGGCTGCTGTCTGTCTCCTTGGTACTATGACAGACCTCAGAAGTCAGAAAACTGAGTCCTGAGTAGGAAAGACAGCCTCAGAGTCAGGTCTACGTCCAGAGGAAGAGCTTCCTGCTGTCTGGGATGTTCGACCTCTGGGGACTGACTGCTGTCGGGATATTTGACCTCTGGGGACTTTCTACTGTCTGTGATATTGGACCTCAGGAACTTGCAAAAAGTTTTTATGATGTGATTTAGCTTTCAAAATCAATCCTGACTTCCATGTCAAGAAAGTGCAGTTGGACAAGGGAACCAGGGAGACCAGGAAGGGTTCTGACCTTTAAGACTGAGCTCTTCCCATGAGCCCTTGCCCTTCAAGTTTGCAGGCATGCCTTTAGAACTTACCTGCACCTGACTCCACCAGAGAGGAATGCAGCTTTTCTGGGCCATTTCCTCCCCTTTCGTTTATAGAGAAAACAAAAAACTAACTCCTTTCACTCTACTGAAAGGAAAGATGAGGGGAGAGAGCCAGGTGAGGTCATCAGTTACAAGTCTTGGCACTTCCTCTCTTAATTAATGATGTAACAAGAATGTGACACAAAAGGTATAAAGGCATAAAGCCAGGTCTGGGGAGACGGCCTAGTGGGTAAGAGCATTTTCTTTGCAGACATAAGGACCTGAACACAATCCCTAGTAACCAGTACTGGCTGTGCCTGCCGAAATCTCTGCACGGACGCATGGAGACAGGTGGAAACTAAGCAAGACTGCCTTTGCAGGGTATCAGGGAATCTTGGAATTATTATGGACACTCAGTGCATAGATGTCATTCCAGGGCAAAGTGCAAAAAGTCAGGCTTGCTTTCCAGACTTTATCCCACAGAAGCACGCAGCTCCTCTGTGTTTCCTGAAGCTAACCACGAGGCAGGTCTGCCGTCTGAACTAACACATGAAAATCAACCTGTGCAGTATGCTTCTTCCATCCTCAACCTGCAGGCAGTTTTGACCCACCCCTAAACGCTGAATAGTTGAGATGAGTGGCATTGCCAGTGGGGGAGGAGCAGTGTCTCTAGGCACCTGACTGGACTCCCAGCAACTGCTACAAGAAAGACAAACACCTTTATTTCAAAGCAGACTTCAAAAGACAACGGTAGAAAAGCCCTTCAGGACAGCTCTCCTTCCTGATATCAGCACAGGCATGTTCTGTGCAGAGCCAGTGGAAAACGGTTGCCAAGGCATCTCCTCTCGGGGTCATCCACGGTGCTGAGGACAGGACACACATGGACCAGCACATCAAGGGGCACTGTATGGCCTGGTGCCAAAGGGGAGCACTCTGTGATGATTAAACCACCCAAGCCCTGGAAGATGCTAAGCAGGAACTGGCCTGGGAGGGAACACTAAAGATTAAGGCCTTGCTATCAGCACTCGTGAGCCTGCCTTTGGAGACAATGCAGGCTGTGACCTCACTTCGGTGTGAATCCTGCCACGAGGAAGCTGTCTCTCTTCTGTGGCATGTTAGAGAACACAACCGAACTGAGATCCACTGACGTTTGGGCTTTGAATTGAATTATTTGCTTTCTAAAACCAGGTGCTTTACGTGTTTTCACCTTTCAGACATGAGGGCCTGAAGAGATCACTCATTGGTAAGAGCACTTGTGAAAGCAAGAGGGCCTAGGTTCAAGTCCCCACCACACATCCAGGCAGTGTCCATAATCCCTGTGCTGAAGTAGATCTGGGGGGATGCCTGGAGCTCACTGACCAGTCATTCTCTCCCAGACTCGGAGCTTTCAGGTTCTCTGAGATCCGGTCTCAAATAATGAGAGAGAGGGTAATAGAGAAAGACACTCAACATCAATCCCTGGCCTCTGCACAGAGGAGTATACACACATATATACCACACACATATATATATATATATATATATATATATATATATATACCACACACACACATATATATACCACACACACATACATATGTACCACACACACACACATGTAACACACACACACATATATATACCACACACATACACATATACACCACACACACATACACCACACACACACACACACACACACACATACTCACACATGGGGTTGGGGAGGAAGGCAGGGAGAGAGAGATGGAAATGAGAAATGGGGAGAGATGTGGGGAAATGGCAGACAAATTAAATGCAACTTCCTCCCCACCTTGGCATTCCCGCCCTTTTGCTGTTGCTTCTTCCATTCCCTCTGCTGTGAACTGGCTTCAAGAGGACCTCTGTGGAACCCAGCAATCATAGCTGCCAGTCACAGTGAGAGCTAAACTAGCTTTGCTCCCTCTTCCATTATTTTTGGATGTCACGGGGATTCCTAGAAAGAAACAGGCTGAAGCCATATAAGCAGAGTTCATTGAGAACCCAAGGCTATCATACTAAGTGCACTCCCTCCCCCAGTCAGGGTCTATGTAGCCAAGGCTGGCCAGAAACTCTCATGTAATCCAAAGAGCCTCCAGATCACAGCCCTCTTGTGGTGGCAGTGCTAGCATTACAGATATGTGCCACATCTGGTTCTGCAATCATATGTTGAAATACACTGAATTAAAAATAACAATAGAAAGTGTGTCACCACCATCTATGGAGAACCTAGTTTGTGCCAAACACATGTCGTGTTATCTCTTTTAAGCCCCTCACCAAAACAAAATGTGTGTGCTTTTACATCTTTATCAGGTCAAAAAACAAGCAACAATACAAACCTAAGACTCAGAAAAGTCACAGTGACTCCCTTGTTTAAGGTGACCCTCAGTAAGATACTGTGATTCAAAGTCCAGCCCACACCTCTCCAAACCTCATTCAGGTGACTGATGTCTCCAGTCTTTAGCCACAGAGCCCATCTCTCCAGCACAAGCCCACAGCACCGGTTCTCTGCAGAGGAAACTGCATTACACCCTCCACACTCCTGCCGTTGTCTTCGCCACAACACAGCATACCTCACCTTCTCCAAGACACTCCACAGGCTGCTCTTTTGTCACACTTACGAGCCCTTTACACGTGCCTGCCTCTGGTTTGTAAGTTACACCCATCCTCACTTCTTTCCCAGCGAACAGGTCACCGAGGTAAAGGGCGCATTGATTGGAGTGCCATCAATATTCTAGCCTCACCTCTGCTTGCTCCTCCTCCTACAATGTATAACCAGGCAGAGCTGAGGACTCTGGCTGGTCAGCAACTCATCCACATTCAGTCCAGGACCCGGGATTAAGAGGACAACTCCCACACACACACAATGTCAGAAGACAAGGTAAAGCAAGCTTGGGTTCATTTGATTTAGTGTTAAGGAGATTGGGAATTCAAGACAGTGAACACATAAAACTGCTGGTGACACTGGATGTAGTTACCACAGACTCAAGCTACCTCTTTACTTGGTCAATTACTAATCCATTTGGCTGTTAAGCAAATCCGAGTCCTTATTCAGTGATCAGAGTTTTATGGATCTTCGCTGGTTTTTGATTAATCTGTATAACTTTCCCATGTGCCACTGTATAGCCTGTCACTGGAGAAGTGTGCTACTGCCCCTGAGGTTAGGGCAGGTTCACCGGACTCTAACCTTGAAGAGATCTGGAATGTTCAAAAATGCCCATGTATGAAAGACGAAAGGGGAAATCTATTCTAAATTAAGAGGCTGAAAACTGATGGCTCTGTGGCTGGTTACCTCAGACCTGGGGAAGCAAAAGGAAAGGCCTGATGGAGTGCACCCTGGAGAACGTGGCTCTGGCAAATCCCCCGGTGCTTGAGATACTCAACTGAAAGAACTTTCTTCAAGAACCAAGGAACTGCCTAGTATCAGAACCCAGAAGGTGTAAGGACTGACTGGCAGGAAGAAAGGGGCTTTTCTGGCTTGGGAATCTACTGGAATTTAAATGGATAGTGAGGGGATGGTGGCTCAGGGAAGTTAGTGTCAGTCTGGACATGCCCGCAATGCACAGAAAATTCAGATAAGGGGCATGGTCTGTGAGTCCTTCATTTCTTCTGTTGATCAGTGAAGGTATCTGACACACATCTATCACTTTTTAAATTCTTTTCAGTCTGAAAATTCAACGGTATGAGAAGTGTCTGGCCTTTTCCAAGCCAGGTGTAAAGTCACCTTGACTCGGCTTTTGGCAGCATGTGGAGGCGAATCATACATTTCCCCGGTCCTAATCGATCTTTTGTTTAGCAGTGAAGCTGAAATGCTTTATACTAGGATATCTTCCCAGACTAGTTAGGGTCAGGAGTGCTTAAGCCTCTAATGTCCCCTCTCCGCCCTGAGCATGGCTTCCCCAGTCAAGAGCGGAGATCGCCCTACCTGCTTTCCATGTTGTTTGGATATTATTCATGATATATGAAAAGTTGATAGATGGTTGCTTCATAGCAATCTGTGAGATGATGGTGACACAAGTCGAAAGGGATTTGCTCTGAGCCCTCTACTTAAAGGAGACCACAAATACTTATCTCCATTTTTACAATAATCCTGTCCGAGGCACCTCCGGAACTCAGCCAGGGCATGCCAGTCTCATAAGCCCACACATCACCCATTGTTATGGCCTTCTTGAAGGTAAAGGAACAGGGGTACAGGGATATTAGAGGCCATCTAGACCCCCTTTCCATGTTTCCTGACTTTTGCAACTGCTTCTCTGTGCCAATAGATGGCATATGACTTCTAAGCCACAAAACCAATACCACGTTTTGTTTCATGTGAAGCTTCAACTACTTCCACATTACATTTAAAACTTTTCTTCATTTTGGCATGTGTGTGTGTGTGTACGCGAGCGTGGGTGTGTGCATGGGTGGGTGGGTGTGTGCACGCGCATATGCACACACGCATGCTCCTGTCTCAGCGCACATGTGGAGGTCACAGAAGACAACTTTCAGGAGTCAGTTCTCACTTTCCACCATGTGGGTCCCAGGTATGTAACTCACAAGCTAGGCAGCACCTGCCTGTAGCTGCTGAGCCATCTCACTGGCCCCATGCTTCTGGCCTAGTCTATTCTTCCATGCTTATCTGCTTATCTGCAATAGCAGATAAGCATGGATGTGGGAACTAATTTCTCTAACCAAAATATATTAAACCCCAGGTAAAAACTCTCAGCTTAGCAGTCCCAGCCCATGTTGTTTCCAGAAAGGACTGGAGGATTTTCCTTTGCTTGTCTTCTCTCCAAGTTCCTTCCATTTCTACCTTTCCCCAAGTGGAAATGCCCACACAACATTTACAAGGCTGTTGGAAATCTAAATATTGAATGCGGACAATCTGCCGGGTCTTTGAGAGAATAGGCCAACCATTTAGGAACCCAAAGCGTGAAATGAGTGAGACCCCTCTGGGTCCTGACAACTTATCTTAGCTCTATCTAGCAGCCCATGCCCATCCCTTAGCCATTAGCATGCGTGATGAAGGCAGGTGGATTTTCTGTGCTTAGTAGTTCTCAAGAAATTTCCTTGTTATGAGCAAAACTTCTCCAGCCTACATATATGGCCATATCACCTAGACAAGTTGCCAAGGACAGTATCTACTAAAGGCTTTGGATGGAGAGGTAGTCTTGGCTTACACAAAGGTGTTAAATCATAAATTCCTGAAAGTGAAAGACTCATCAGGATCTGAGAGATGCAATGTGACACAGACATGACCTGTCATTGTGGACTGTAAAGATGCAGGAAGAGCACCCTTAGCCAGGGAGCATGCTAACCTCTGCGACTGAGTGGCCTCCAATTACAGCCAGCAGAAAAGCTCAGGGTCCTACCACCATGAGAAAGTGGACTTTATTATCAACTCAAATTCTCTTCTACAGTCTCAAAGGGAACATAGCCTGCTAACATATTGATTATAGTCTGCAGACTCTCAGACTAGACTCTAACCTGAAGATCTACAGGGATAAATTAGGTTGAATTGCTTAAAAGCCACTGAGTTGGTAGGAATTTTTATAGCATCAATGGAAAATTAAATACTAGGAATAAATGAGATAATCCATGGAAAAGAGCGAGTAGGCACGCAGGAAGCATCCTCAGCTCTGGGCTCTGAAGCTGTGTTTATGCCCCACCTCACGTCAGAGTGACTACACAGTAGTATGGAGAACATATCAGAGTCCTCCCTATGCACCTGGTCTCTCACTGCTGCTTTTAATTATTTTCTTTAAACAAAAAGGACCCTGGCTCTAAACAAAAACAAACAACAAAAGCCAATATATTTGGTCACATTATCCTTTCGAGTTGCTGCCTAGCGTGTTGGATGTATCTGGTGTGTATCATGACGTGACTAAATCTGATCATCCATGTTGATTGACAGCTCTTTCTGCAGCCGCTGCTCTGAGAACCCCTGGCCTGGGAGTCTGCACGCACGATTCCTGTCAGCTGACTAGATGAGTAGTTAATTATGAGTCAATGCGCTGAGGTTTTAGGGTAGCGTCCTCACCTTGGAGAGAAAGCGGTGTAGCTTAACTCACAGCTCCATGCCCAGCCGCATGTAAATCCTGAGAAGTACTCTTGCCTGGATGCTGGTACAGATGGTGACAAACAGGACAGCTACGATGTGAGCGTTGGATGTCTCTGTAGAGTGGAAATGTCTGGAAAGGTCCTACCTCTTCTGGCGCTACCATAGGACTGTTCTGCCCGGGAAGTTTTTTTTTCCCTTCAGTGCCATTCTGATTCTCAGTTCTGACTTTGAATCTTGAAAAAATATTGATGTGGGTCTTAAACTCAGTTGGTAAAGCATTTGCCTAACATGACTGTGGGCTTGCCCCAGCAGCCCACAATCAGGGTATGGTACTGTGTGCCTGTAATTCTCTGGAGGTGAGGTCTTGGAGAGCAGACATTCCACATCAGCCTCAGCTACAAAACAGAGAGTTCAAAATCTGCCCTGGTCTTTGGTTTCTACCTCCCCTTGCTTCCCCGCTCCCCTTCCCTGTCGTGTGTGTGTGTGTGTGTGTGTGTGTGTGTGTGTGTGTGTGTGTGTGTGTGAATGCATGTGTGTGTAAGACACAAGGGGAATGTTAGGTTTGTACCCTGGAAAAGCTGTCCTGCTGTGTTTTTTCCCTTCTCTTTCAGCGTTAGCTAGCAGCTTTCCCATTCTCTTAGAATAAGACAGGCCCTACTGAGCATTGGGCTACGTGAACAGTGTGGGAGGGAAAGAATGGAGCCGGCTGGAGTCCACGCAGCAGAGATGGGAGGTCAGGGGGCAGGCACTGCTGCTTCTCAGCTTTGCTTCTCATCCTCAGATCACGGGAACCTTGGCTTTCACTGTCTTCACTGCGGTGCTGGGTTCCTTCCAGTTTGGATATGACATCGGCGTGATCAACGCACCTCAAGAGGCAAGTGAAACACACGCAGTTCTCTGGGGGCAATTCCTGTCATTTCGTCCTGCCCAGAATATCGTATGTTCCTCACACTCTAAGATAAACTGTCCACGTGAGAGACAAGGGGTGAGCCTGGCCAGCCAAGTACAATGTGCATTGATTCACAGCTGATAATTTGGCCTTGACTCTTGGGTTAACAACCCTCTGAGTCAAAAAGAGCAGGCATAACTTTTTTATCTCTGACACTGCTGTTCTCTGAGCTCAGAGAAAATGCTGACTCAATAGCTCCTGCTCAGGAGGCCTAGAGGCGAGAAATCCTCGCAGCATTCAGTCACAGCTGTCCCCCCCCCCCAGGGAACAAGGGGGATGGCAGAAGGACGTGTTCAGCGCAATCATAGACACCTATCTCTCTGTAGCAGGCTTTCCACAACCAGACCATCCCAACCTTAGACTCATTTCTATGGCAGATTAGAAACTTTAGGAGTCAAACACTAAAACGATAGCTGTCCTCCCCGCTCCCTGTCTCCCATAGACCTTCAGTACAAAATAAACATGAGCTCGTAGTCAAGAGGGAGGTTCTGCAAGGTTGGATTTCCTTGTTGTGATGGAGAATGTACATGACACTTTTTAAGGAAAGATATCAGACCATTCCCACCATTTCAGAGCATATTCTGTGTATCTTACACAGGGCATGTTACACAGGGCATCCTCAGAGAGACATCTCACTCTTCCCAGCTGCCACGGCCCCTTAGTTAGGGGACCAGGACCCATGCCTTTGTGCTCCAACTCAGACTTGGAGAGAATATTCCTTGGGAAGTGTGGGGTGTGGGGGGTGCTATAAATACATCTATCATATTCCATCATTTTGTCTGCTTTTCTTACAGTTCTAAGAAAAAAGTAAGGTGCCACAGGGTGTGAACACTGGAATGTGTGCAGCCCACTGTCCGACAAGGACTCTTTCCCAACTCTGAGGGCTGAAAGATGGATTTTATTATGCGCACATCATCTGCAGCATGTCAAGCCTCTCGTTCTGGCTTCCAGGGAACAATGCTGGGATGGGGGGCAGGAGACCAGAGTCAGTTTCTCTGTGAACAATGACAAAGCACTGATTTGTTAAGCCTCCTAAGACCCAGGCCAATCTAGAAATCCTTTCTTTCGGAAAGTCCTCTTCACAACACCACTCAATTCATCCTCTAGTGTTATCAGAGAGCTTAGACTGAGATAGCCCCTCCTTCAAGCTAAGCCCAAGTCAGAACTGAAAACACAGACCCTGGAAGGTAAAAAATCCTGGTAGGCATTTTCTACTGATTAAAGAACATTTGAAGGTATTTTTTTAAATCTTTTTTTAATTTATTTTTATTATGTATATAGTGTTCTGGGCACCAGATCTCATTATAGATGGGTGTGAGCCACCATGTGGTTGCTGGGAATTGAACTCAGGACCGCCAGAACAGCAATCAGTTCTCTTAACCTCTGAGCCATCTCTCCAGCCCCTGAAGGTATTTTTAAATCATAACTTTTCATGAGCATAAAAATTATACTTGCCCACTTCAGAGGAACTCCCCAACTTCCTGGGATTGAACAGTGACCAGTGATTCTGAGAAGAACGGTGTGGCAGAGGAAGGGCTGCAGGATGTGCTAGCTTCGTGGCACAGAAGCATCGTATAAAATGTGGCTAGAAAGCTAGCATTGAGGACTCTTCCTTCTGGGATACACTGACCTCTCTGAGGACCCACAGGAGAAGTGGTCTTTATACTTTCCCAGTTCCATCCAAACTGTTTTTATCTTGAAAATTAATCAACTCTAGACTTGATCACTTGGACCTATTTGCATTAACTGGAAGCCTGTGGCTAAATTTACAGTTCACTTATACCAACGACGTAACACCAGATGCTAAAATTGTATATAACTCTATCTTTAGGTTTTACTCTGAGCTTTGCCAATAGAATTCTCCTTTTATGCTACTGTTAAATCCTTTGTGCAAGACAAACGCTCATATAAAAATCTATCTTCTCTACCTGAAGAATATCTTCAGTGTAAGTAGTTGTCAATATTTAAAACCTGGAAAGCTTTTTCTAAAAGCCAGGCCCTCTGGCAGGTATTACGAAAGCAAAGACTACCCATGGCTGAGCCTTTCCTTCGCAGCCTACTCGCTCAGCTGGGGCAGATGCTGCCATCCCACAAAGCCAAACAAGCACCTGCCGGCATCGACCTACTGGCAGGAAGTGCACTCAGGGTGCTGATCTCAGGCTCTTCACACTTCCTTCAGGCTTCTCTTCCCGCCTTGCTCCCGCTGCCTGTGGTCAACTGTCAATCAGTCTACCCATATCTGTGCTGTACAGCGCACACAATTACACTGCCCTGTTCAAACACCTAACAAACATCTCCAGGGAAATCAAAAACTGTATGTGCAATTTTGAAGTCATGGATGTCTTTCTCTGTTCCCTCAGGTAATCATATCCCACTATCAACGGGTTTTGGGTGTTGCAGTGGATGATCGAAGAGCTGCCAGTTTCTATGATATCAACAGCACAGACACCCCACTCACAGTCACGCCGGAATATACCACATCAGCCCCCTGGGCTGAAGAGAAGGCTGCAGGCTCTGCTCACATCATCACGATCCTCTGGTCTCTGTCTGTGTCCAGCTTCGCCGTGGGAGGAATGGTCGCCTCATTCTTTGGTGGGTGGCTAGGGGACAAGCTTGGAAGGTGAGTTTTGTAAATAAATATAAACACAGCTTTAATATTTTGTTACTGCTTTGACAGAGAGATACCATCTTCCCATTTGTGGGATAGTGTTAGAGCGGCTTTTCAGCTTAGAATCTGTGAGCGAGGTCACCGTTAGGTCAAATCAATAGAAAATGTTGTTGCAATCACCTGGTAAATCCTGGTGGCTGTGGAAGTGTTTGCAGAAAAAGTGAATTCCGTGTGTACTTTTAGAGACTTTGATCCTCTGGCTTTGTAAGTTTTAAAACCTGGGAGGAAAGTGCCACCAAATTATACCACCTATCAAGCATTCTTTTCATTTTTAAATTAAAATTTGACACTTGTATTAGTCGAGTCCTTCATACCCTGATAAGTCACCACACCCTGCACACAGGACATCTACTTTCTGCTGCCGCTCCAGCTATGATCTCAGAGCCCCAACCAGAAATGACTCTAATCAAGGCTTCCCAACTCCAGTTCTTGTTCCGTGGTCTGGACTAAAAACATCAGTGTCATGAGGAGGGGAATGGCTCCGCGGCCAAGAGGCAATACTGTATTTGCCATGGACCTGGATTTGGTTCCCAGCACCCTCCACCTGTGCCTCTCGCTACAGGTGACCCAGTTCACATTCAGGGCCTCCGAGAGCACCTACACTCACACTTCCATATATCCATACCAGAGACACATATACACATGCTCAAAACCTAAAACAAATGTAAAAATACATCAATGGAGTCATCTCCTTCATACACTTGATAATGGGTGTCCCAAAGTTAGGGCTTCCGATAGGTTAGAGCTGCAAGTTACTTTTACAAGGATTTCCTGTTAATTGAATCCACTTATTGTGTATTAGTTACCTTTTATTTTCACAATAGAATTAACACATGTGAAACATGGAAAACTTAGGGGAAAACGAAAGGAAAAGAGGCAATTTGGTAATGAGTTTGCTAATGCTGGACTTGATTCACTTCATCTTTCCATTTTCTCATATAAATTGTAGCTTTGGACTCATGAGTTAGTAAAATTCTGATAGTTTCTCCTGCTAAAATTGTATAAAACACTAGAAATAGTAAAAATGTAGAAGCTGACTATTCATGAAGGAAACTTCTTTTCAAGAATACAATAATGTCCAGGTTACTGTAATATCCTTAGTTAAGAAGGCTCCTCGTTTTGTATGTGATCTCATGAGGTCTGCCTGCCTCCGACTCCCTATTCAGGAATTACTGGAACTGAAGAAATGTGCTCCTACCCGTGGCTACTAAATAATTTTAAATTATTAAAGTTGTTAAGCATATATTAATTATACATATTAGTGGGTTTCATCATAACTTTTTCATACATGTGTATTATGTATTATGTATTTTATCATATTAATACCCTTGGTCCCACTCCTTTACACCCTCAAATCCCCTCCCTCCTACCAACTAGTGCCCCTTATGCTTTCATCTCTTCTCCTTTCCTTTTTTCTTTGTTTCTTTCTTTTTCTTTCTTTGTGAACCAATGAGTTTAATCGATAACTTATACAGCATGGAAGAGGGTTGTTTTCAGGAGCATGAGCAACTGAACAGCTGTCAGACCACTGGGAAAAAAGTGGTCTCCTCCTTTCAGCAAGCGTTTGTCATCTATAGATCCTTAGGGAGGGATGGACACTTGCTCCACCAGGACGTACTGACTAGCCCAATCTTCTATTTTCATCTTTTCCTTGCCGTTAGAATAGACTCTCTCAGCTCGTAACAACTGCTTAGGGTAAACTATTAGCTTTGTTCATCCTCTTTCCTCGCAAACAGAAAAAGCATTCCCTCACAGTCTGAGCAGAGGCGCCCTTTAAAGGGGGTCTCTGCACACAGCTCCCGGGCTAGCCAGGGCTACAACACTGCCTACTCTAAGGTAGTCAGTCCATAACTTCCTTACACCCCCTCCCCACTGCGATGAATTATCCCCAGCCTAGTGACCCAAACAACACAAATTTATTTCCTTTTAGTCTTGGAGGTCAGAACTCCAGCATTCATTATACCTGATTAACGCCAAGGAATTAGCAGGCTGATTCCTTCTGGAAGCTGGAGGAGTGAACCCCTGCCTTGTCCTCTCCAGTTATTACTGGTGCCCTATTGCTCATGGTCCCTTCCCATCTTTCAAAGTCCTGTAGCCTTTACAAATTCAAACACGTTAAAATTCACACTTAACGTCAGTCTCTTTAAAAATCAAAATCTTTTTTAGAAGTTTGAAATCAGCTCCTGTAAAATAGAAATTAAGATAAATACTTCCTAACTTCAAGGGGGAAGAACCAGAGCAGAGTCACAGTCTGAACAAAGCAAAGGTAAACTCCAGCTACATACATAACTCCATGTCCAATATCTGGAACTCAATCACCATCTTCTGGGCTCCGCCAAACAATGGCTGATTCACTTCTCTATCTCCACCCTCTGCAGCACACACAGTGTACCTTCTAAGCTCAGGCAGGCTCAGCTCCACTGCTGCTTCTGTTCTTGGTAGTTGTCCCTTGGTACTGGGATCTACAAAATACTACACTCTCGCCAATAGCCTCTCATAGGATCTCTTTGTACTGCCAAGCCTCATCTTCTCTGCCTGGGTGACTCTTATGCTACCAAGTTCAGCTGTCAGCATGAGTTACAACATTGGCCATTGCCTTAGTTAGGATTCATTTTTCTGTGAAGAGAGACACCATAACCACGGCAACTCTTATAAAGGAAAGCATTTCATTGTGGTGGCTCATTTACAGTCCAGAGGTTCAGTCCATTATCATCTTCGTGGGACATGACAGCATACAGGCAGACATGATACTGGAGAGGTAGCTGAGTGCCCTATATCTTGGCTTGCAGGCCACAGGAAGTGGTCTGTCTCACTAGGCATGGCTTGAACATTATGTGAGACCTCAAAACCTGCCTCCGCAGTGACACACCTACTCCAACAAGGCCACACCTCCTAATAATGCCACTTCCTTTGGGGGCCATTTTCTTTCAAACCACCACAGTCACCTCTGGAAGACAGCTTCTGTGTGCTCTCAGGGAACACTTCCCAGAATACTTCACTTCAACGACACTGGTTTCTTCTTGATCACCACCAATTTTTCAGCTTCACCTGGCCAGCATCAAGGATCCCAACAGTTCTGGTATCTTGTTAGTCACAACTGATTCTTCAGCCCCAGCTAACCAGAATCAAATAACCTTAATTCAAAATAACAAATGGCCCCAACAGAATCTTTAATGTCCCTCTGAAACTTTACAAGACAGCTTCCATCTTCTGTATTGCCTGCATGATTTTTATCTTTCAAGCTCCTAAGAACAGCTCACTGAATTCTCAACCCTCAATGACTTTTCCAGCCTAAAGGTCCAAAGTCCTTCCACCATCTCACCCCAAACACGGCCAGATCTGCTGCAGCAGCACCCTAGTCCTGGTACCAACTTCTGTCTTTGTTAGTGTTACTATTGCTGTGAAGAAACACCATGACCAAAGAAACTTGGGGAAGCCAGGGTTTATACACTTTCACAGCACCACCCCTCATCACAGGAAGTCAGGACAGAGACTCAAACAGGGTGGGAACCTGCAGCTTAAGTAGAGGCCATGGAGGGGTGCTGCTTACTGGTTTGCTCAGTCTGCTTTCTTGTAAAATCTGGAAGCACCAGCCCAGGAATGGCACCACTCACAATGGGCTGGGCCCTTCCCATCAATTCCCAGGCAAAGAGCCTGGGCTACTGAGTGAGGCTCAGTTATCCAGGGTCAGAGAGTGAGACCCACATCTCCAAAACACAAAACCAAAGCAAAACAAGGGAATTGTCTCGATGAAAGTAAGAGACAGGTAGATTAAAGTTCGTCATGAATAAGCGGTATTCAGCTCGTGGATCTGCTCATCGATGAGGAAGTAGCAGGCATGCTTCAAGAACCTTGAACTAGCTTTCCCGTAAAATAAGAATAATTACAAAAGTCTCCCTATGGTCTGAAAACGAGTCATTTCTTAACATTTTGGTGCTGAATTGGAAACTTTTTAAATTTTCAGGATCAAAGCGATGCTGGCAGCAAACAGTCTCTCGCTGACCGGAGCTCTCTTGATGGGGTGCTCCAAACTCGGACCATCACACATCCTCATCATTGCAGGCAGAAGTGTATCAGGACTGTACTGTGGTGAGTGAGACACACTTTAAGATCTGTAGAACAGCATGGCATCCCAGAAGGAAGGCAGGGGGAAGTCAGAGTGAGCTCTGCTGCTATGTGCATCCCTGGCCACTCCAGTGACATCACCGTCACCTCTACTCGTGAGCCCAGACAAATTATGTAACTGGTTCTCTCTTTCCTACTCTATGAAATGATGAGAACAGTAATAGCTGCCTCTA
>JAQHUG010000192.1:1010320-1024255 GCA_028555095.1 Dicrostonyx torquatus | reverse complement strand
TCTGGAAGAGCAACCATTGCTCTTAAGCACTGAGTCATCTTTCGAGCCCAAGTCTGGATGAATACTAAAACATCTCTAAGCTCTTTTCTCAAGACAACCTTAGCCACTATGAAATGAACTAGACACTAGGACCATAGAAACTGACAAATACATAATTAAGCATTTTTCCATTAATATTTCCAACTACACCTTCATTTAGCATAATGTCAACCAAGGATTTATGCATAAATTAATACCAACCAAAGTTTTCTGTAGCTGGGCAGTGGTGGCACACACCTTTAATCCCAGCACTTGGAAGGCAGAGGCAGGTGGATCTCTGTGAGTTTGAGGCCAGCCTGATCTACAAAGTGAGTTCCAGGACAGTCAGAACTGTCCACAGATAAACCCTTTTTTGAAAAACCGAAACAAACAAACAAACAAAAGAAGGAGGTGGAATAGGAAGAAAAATTTTTCGCATGACCTGGGCTCAATGTTGGGGACAATGGCTCCTCCAAAATACCTGGAGAGTGACTTCCAGTACGGATACTAACTGTAATTGAGCTACACACTTCTTACTGAAGTGTTCTGGGTTCCATTTTAACATGTCCATCTTTGTGTCTCACACAGGGCTAATTTCAGGACTGGTCCCTATGTACATTGGTGAAATCGCTCCAACCACGCTCCGAGGTGCCCTGGGCACTCTGCACCAACTGGCCATTGTCACAGGCATTCTTATTAGTCAGGTAAGATCTCCTTGTCCCTTACTGTAGCCACCTTCTGCTCCACCTCTCTCTCCCTGCTGTGGCTTCTCATTGCAGACTACCCGCCAGGGAAGGGGAGGTGCAAGGGTGATAAAGGAGGCGGTGTAAAAAGCAGGCTTTTCAGTGCCAAGGTGAACCATTACCATTCCTTACATCCTACTTGGAGTCGTTGGTGGGATTGCAATACAAGTGAAAGTCCCAATGCTATCCTAGAAACAGCTAACTCCAGATTTTTGACTGTTTGAGTTTCTTTGTTTTGAGTGAGTTATCTGGAAATTTAAATTCAACTGTTACAAAGGCTTTTCTTCAGTTGGCTCTCTCTTTCCCTCTTACCCTCTGGCCTCAGAAGGATCTTTGGAATCCCAAAGTTAAGATATTGAAAAGGAAGTCTGTAAATCACTCCAACAGGTATCATGAACCTGGTTGTCACATGTAATTGTTGTCACAAAGTGGTTATCATTATGTAATTGTTCTATCTATGAAATGTTTAAGTTCTGCATAACCTAAGAAGGGATTTTGAAGCAAAGCTGCAAATCATGCATCTCTCTGTCTCTCTGCCTCCTTCTGTGTGTGCGTGTGTGTGAGACATACATGTCCATGTGCATTTACAATACGAGTGTGTGTAGAGGTCAGAGGTTGATGTCAGGTACTCTCCTCTGTCATTCTCCACCTTGGTTCTGAGTCTCTGATATGGAGCTCACTGTTCGGGTAGACTGGCTGGCTGGTGAGCTCCAGGGATTTGCTTGTTTTGTGTCTGTATTCTTCCAGGCCTGTGTTGCAGACACACATCACCACACCTAGCAGGAATTCTGACAATATAATTCCATCTGATTGCTTCCAAGCACACTATGTGTTTTGCTTTTGTTATCAAGTGTGTCTTTAAAAGTTGAGTTGGTCTCCAGAATAAACATTCAGTTGGAGAGAATGAAAGCAAGCACAGCTGAGTTCCTTACTAACAAATTTTTCCTGATTGGGTTAAGATGGGACTCACTACTTACAGCCTCCCTATGTGCCAACATAAACCAACAATTGAGGATCACTGTTAAAGAGTCAATGCATTTTCTCATGAGTTGCCGTAGAAGCCAGGCCCAAAGTACTGTGCGTCTGATATGCTCCTTCCGTGTCTTTTCAGATCGCTGGCCTCAGCTTTATTCTGGGCAATCAGGATCGTTGGCACATCCTGCTTGGCCTGTCTGCTGTGCCAGCTCTCCTACAGTGTCTCCTGCTATTCTTCTGTCCAGAAAGCCCCCGATACCTTTATATAAAGCTGGAAGAGGAAGTCAAAGCGAAGAAAAGTAAGTGTGTAGGGAGCTGCCTGCTTCTATCATTGAGGAACTGTCAGCTAACACAAGGTAGTATGTGTGAATGGCTGCTCATAAAATCAGCACGAGGACCTTGTAGATGAAGCTGATGACTGAACTTAGATATGGCTGCTGTGTTGTGCTTTACTTACATGTGCCTGGCATGTTATGCGTTCGCTCATGTGCGTTCGCTCACGCCAGGAGCTCACATGTAGCCCACTGGGCTTACCAGAGGTTCCCAATCCACCCTTCTCAGAACTGTGCTTTAGTGATGAGGAGCACAGTGCGCTCTCTCTCTCTCTCTCTCTCTCTCTCTCTCTCTCTCTCTCTCTCTCTCTTTCTCTCTCTCTCCCTCCCTCCTCTCTCTCTCTTTCTCTCTCCTCCAGATGAAGTAAGATGTTCTGTTTCTCTTTCTTTAATCAAAGAACAGGATTTAATTTAAGCAAAAAATAACAAGAAGAATTGGGAATTGTCAGTACCTATGCTGCTAGGTCAAAAAAAAGGGGGGGCATGCAGATCTGCAGCGCCTTTGTAACCAGAAACAATGTAAATTTTTGTTTGATCTGGGCTATTTCAACCTGTTTTGGGGGATCAGGCTTGAAGAGACTGAGAGGAACTGATGATGTCACCAAAGATATTAATGAGATGAGAAAAGAAAAGGAAGAGGCAGCTACTGAGCAGAAAGTTTCCGTGATCCAGCTCTTCACGGACTCCAGCTACCGACAACCCATCATTGTGTCTCTAATGCTGCACATGGCCCAGCAGTTTTCTGGAATCAACGGGGTACGTTTAAGACCTCCTAACATTAAGAGAGCAAAGGGAGCTGAGACAGAAAGAAGCTTAGGCCTAAGTCACCGGAAAACATTTGTAAAAACTGACATCAAATATATACTCGGTAGTAATTTATTTCCCTTGATTTGCTTCAATGGTTCTCAGAAATTAGCTTAATATTTTCAAACGTCATCATTCAATAGAACTTTGGGGCTGGCAGATCACTGAGTTCAGAGCCCCAGCATGCATATACAAAGTATAGAGAGATAGATGTAGATAGACAGACAGATTCAAGATGCATATTGATAGATAGATAGATGATAGCTAGCTACATGATAGATAGATGGATAGATAGATAGACAGATTCAAGATATATGTCAATAGATATATAAATAAATGATGGACACATAGATGATAGATAGATACAAGATATATATCAATAAATAGATAAATAGATGATAGATACATAGATGATAGGTAGGTAGATTCAAGATATATATCAATAGATAGATTGATGATAGATAGATAGATAGATAGATGATTGATAAATAGATAGATAGATAGATAGATAGATAGATAGATAGTTTAGTTGCAATGGCAACTAGAACTGTTCTACACACTGGTGAAAATATAAAATTTTTGTTACTTTTTGGTAACTATTAGGCAGTATCTATGCCAAAGCTGAATTTGTAACAGACACTTAATCCAGTGATTCAAATTCTGGGCATAAATACTCACATACTCCACCAAAATAACCGCTAGAGTGTATGCCTGCCAGGAGTGGCATGCCTTTATCCCAGCACTTGGGAGGCAGAGGCAGGCAGATCTTCATAAGTTTGAGGCTAGCCTGGTCTATATAGTGAGTTCTAGGTCTGACAGAGCTACATAGAGAAATGCTGTCTCAAAAAACAAAAAGTATATACCTAGCAACACTATTCATAAATACCCTAAAAATTAGTAGAAGAAGTAATTGAAGTTTAGTAGTGCAGGTATATCAGAATGCCACATAGTAGTGACAATGAAGTGTCCAAATGCACAGGGCAGCAAGGATTCTCGTGGAGACAATGTTTAGGAAAAGAAGCCAGAACAAGAGAGTATGCATGATACAGTAACATCAAGCACAGGGCTTGTTAGGTGAGCAGCTCTGGAAGGATGATGGATAAAGGGACAAAGGGGTTCTGCAGAGTTGGAAATGAGTTAGTCCTTAACCCGAGCTCTCTTTACACGGTTGTAATCAGTTTTTAACATACAGGAGCTGTTCACTTGGTGTACCTGTTATAAGGTTATACATTAACAAAAGGTTTAGAAATTAAATAAAGGGAATGAAGCAATGGAGTTCTCAGTGAAAGCCAAGAACTCTTAAGCAACCAGGAGCTTTAAATGCTGAAGGAAGACTTGTCTGAGGAAGGGGCTAGGTAAACCTTACAGGATTCTAGGGACCATGGGTCCACAAAAACTAAAAATAAGAAGCTATATATCTTGGTTTCAGGGCCTCATGGGGAGGCTCCCCTTAAAGCTGGCCTGTTCTGATTTTGCAGATATTTTACTACTCAACCAGCATTTTCCAGACAGCTGGGATCAGCCAGCCTGTGTATGCCACCATTGGCGTTGGTGCCATCAACATGATCTTCACTGCTGTCTCTGTAAGTCACTACCCAGATGATCACTCTGCCCACTCCTTGGCCCGGAGGTGCAGGTGGAATGGTGGCCTATGATTAAAAATATCCGCAGCTTCATCCACATGCCCTGTGTGTGCACAGATCAGTGAGTGGTGGGGAAAGTCCTGTGCACACACCAGCTACTGCTCTAAGATGAGGCTGGCTGAGCTGGTGAGTCACTGGCCCTTCCACTGTGGGCAGTGTCAGTAATTCTTTCATTTGGTGAATTAATAACTCACTGGCAAGACTTTCTTTCTCTATGAGACTGCGTTCTGGTTCTTCTCTATTTAAACACCTCAGGTTCGGCTGATAGCTTGCCATTATAGCAACACTGGGCACATTCCCTAGCTTCTCCTTGCCTGGTGGAGGTATTTAATCCTGGTATCTTGGGGAAAACATTGAAAAAGCTAATAGATAACTAAGCTTGTAAACAGAATTAAACAAACTTGGCAGATTCCTATGATGTTAGATCACTGGCAGAACACAAATAAATGGCTTCTGGTGATACATTCCAATACGTGTAGTGGGAGTCTGGGTAGAAACAGTATAAAATATGAAATTTCATTGTATTATCAATTCCAAAAGAGAATTTATTTACTTTATTAAAGCCAAAGACTAGTTTAATATTTTGACCTAATAAGAAGTAGTACAAAGACTTCTCAACTAAAGAAATTTGCTCAAAATGAGACAAACTCAACTGATTCTTACCTTTGAATACAACATGTTCAAAATGCTTTTGAGTTTCAGTGTTAGTCATAATACTATACTCAGCTTATTTTGTTCACTTGTTTTTTTTTCTCTGTACATGGACTTTAACTATTATCTTGGGGTGGTCAATAAATTACATCCTGAATCCCCAGACCTCATTAGCCAGTGCTAGATCGTGGAGAGCCAAGAGTGTGAACTAAACAGAATGCCCTGTCTACAGACTCCACTTCAGAGACAGCCCCGTGCAAGCCAAAGACTGCTTCAGTCCCTAAAGGCCATTCCTGGGCCTCAGTCCAAGGCACTCTTAGTCCTTTTGTCGCCTGCAAATGGTAATTTTTACAAAATGGACATATTATTAAAATATATTGCTTAAAAGAGCATTTGCTATATTAAGCATCAAGTTGTTTAACCCAAATCCTGAGGAAAAAAATAACAAAAAATATGCAGAATTTTATTTCTTCCCTCTGTACCCAGACTCATTTGAATGGAGGAGCAGTTTAATTGATAATTATTGTAAATTATAAATATAACATGCATCTTAATTGTTTTGGATATGGAGCCTTTTGAGTTTGTTCTTTTCTTTTACAAAAGTCTTAAAATAGATGACTGACACACAGAGGAAATCAGTTCTAGTCACTTCATCAGAACGCCACAATTAAAGAAAGCATTGAAGTTTTTATGTAGGTTTCCCAAATACTAGTGGTGGTAGACACCTGTGATCCTAGCATTCAGAAGGAAAAGGGAGGTGGATCTCAAGTCCAAGTACAGCAAGGCTCCACAGCAAGACATTGCAGCAAAGCAAATCATATCACAACACAACAAAGAACACTGGTTTTGTGTCCCTGAACTTGAAAACAATGTCCATGCTGATGCTTGCAGAAAGAATCAGCACTCACAGCTTTGTTTCCCAGGAGCAACATAAATCATCTAGCCCATTTTTCCTGAGTACTTGAGAAAGAGAGGCGTTCCCAATTACACTCTGAATGATGTCCAGGCTCTATGGCTATGGCGTCCATCCACAGTGATGAGCTGATGGAGGCGTACTTATGATCTTGAGAAAAGAACGAAACAGGAAGAAAGATGGGGAGATTGAGGCAGGATAGCTCTTGGAGCATAGCAGTGGCTGCCTAGCTCCAGCAAGGCACCCAGACCTGAGGGATGTACAGACTGGGACAGAGATGAGGACTGTGATCCAGATGTCCCAATGGTTGGCCATGATTCTCCGCTAGTCATGTGCATTGGAATGTCACCTAGCTTCCAGGAGAGTTTGTAACTCAAGTTTTAACACACATATTTTTAGTTTCTATTATCCAGTTAATATTTTTCATTGACAGAAGATGCAGATAATCCTGTGGAAATATTCTTGTTTTCTCATACCCTGATAATACTATGTCAACATCATATATCGTCCCTCCTGCTTTGAAAGAATTAAAATGGCCAGGCGGTGGTGACGCACGCCTTTAATCTCAGCACTGGGGAGGCAGAGGCAGGTGGATCTCTGTGAGTTC
This sequence comes from Dicrostonyx torquatus, assembly GCA_028555095.1. Lineage (NCBI taxonomy): Eukaryota > Metazoa > Chordata > Mammalia > Rodentia > Cricetidae > Dicrostonyx > Dicrostonyx torquatus. The sequence goes on along the minus strand of JAQHUG010000192.1, from coordinate 1,017,569 downwards.
AAGGCCAGCCTGGTCTACAAGAGCTAGTTCCAGCGCAGGCTCCAAAGCCACAGAGAAACCCTGTCTCGAAAAACAAAAAAAAAAAAAGAAAGAAAGAAAGAAAGAATCAAAATGTGTAAGAGAAGAGAAAAGCACAGACTGCTTTTCCAGAGGGCCTGAGTTCAATTCCCAGCACCCACATGACAGCTCACAATCATCTCTAACTCCAGTTCCAAGGGACATGATGCCCCCACACACCTGCAAGCACTTGTAAGAATGTGGTACACAGACATAAATGTACATATAAAGCACCACACACATAAATTAAAATATTTTTTAAGAAACACTTAAGAACATTTTTCTTGCTTTCTTCTTAGTAATTAAGTGTAGGCTCTTGGCTTGTCACCATTTCTAGAGTGATCTGAAACACTGATCTGAGTGCCTCTGAGATAAAAGGGCTTTTACTGCAGACAGAGACAAGTGGGATGTCTGCAGGCCCAGAGCTCTGCATGCTACTGGTGTTGGTTTGCTGTTGGCTTACTTAGCTTGATGAGCACAGCCACTTAACTCACCAAGATGGGAAACTATGGTGTGTGTGTGTGTGTGTGTGTGTGTGTGTGTGTGTGTGTGTGTTCAGTGTTGACAAGATCCCATGGGTCAGACTCATGTGTGCGTGTGTGTGTCTCCAGTGTTGACAAGATCCCCTGAGCCAGACTCGTGTGTGTGTGTTTGTGTGTATATATGTGTGTGTCTCCAGTGTTGACAAGATCCCATGAGTCAGACTCTAGTCAGAAAATGATGATCTTGATTGAAAGTCAATCTTACCGATTGATTCAGAAGTTCATAGCTCAAAGAATGATGGCAGGTCTCCTCGGATGAAAGAGCACTCTAACATCTTGCTGTGACGTCATCTCTTTCCAAATACACAGTTCACCCCCACAAAGGTACAAACAAGCACACTCTGGATATACAGAGCTCACTGATTTGGTGCACTGAGCAAATTCTCTGTACAGTGATCAAATGCACTTAGTAGCAGGTAAACCGTCATAACTTGACTTAACTAAGCCCTCAAAGGTTGGATAAGAATGGTTGATGCCTGAACAGTTGTGCTGTCTCAGGTGTCTGTGGCATAGGGACTCTTGCAATAATTGCATCAGCAGGTGAGAAACTGGGGTCACCTTTTTCTCTGCAGCACAGCAGGTTCTTCTCCTTTCTTTTGTGATGTTTGGGCTGAATCCAGGGCCAGTGCATATGAGGAAAGTAATCTACTACTGAGCTACCACCCCAGCCCTGGTAAATGGAGATCCTTCACAGCTTCATGGCAGAGATGTTCTCTTAGGAGGCACCGGGATGTACAGCCTCTCACTACTGTATTCAGAGGGATGGTCCTAGAGTGTTGGGAACACTTTGGTCTATACCAAGACTGAACTTCTCAAATCCATATGGCCAAATTAAGCCAATGTTTAATTACCACTGTCAACTGAGACTAGCACTGCCATCACACACAAGTGTCATTTCTTGCATGTCTGTAAAAGAGGGCCACAGTACTGCCTTCACCCCACTACATACATTAAAACAAACATCTTAGTGGGAAAATGTGCAGGCGTGAAGACAACAGAGCTGATGTGTAAACTTCCATAGGTACTGCTTGTGGAGAAGGCCGGGCGGCGGTCCCTGTTTCTAGCTGGAATGATTGGGATGTTTTTCTGTGCCATCTTCATGTCTGTGGGACTCGTGCTGCTGGTAAGTTTGGTACCTGGGCTGGTACTCTTTTACCACAGGAAAACATCTCTGGCTCCCAAGTCAAAGAGTTCTGCACACAGCAAGTGCATGAAACTGACGTACTAAATAAGGGAAAGGGCAAATGTAAAGCAAAGGGAACTATGTTCTTGGAGTGAGAGATGTAAGTACCAGGATGCCACCTGCGATTCAGGGCAGCTGCATGGGTGGCTGCATGCTCTTGTAACCATGGGCCGTACCTGAACCTTCCCCCATTCTACCTACGTGCTCATCTTGCACATAGGGAGTCAAACCTTGTCTGGCCATCTTGGTAGGAAGACTTAAGTATTCTGGGTCTTCTTGCTTGTCCCAAGGAAAGATTAACTATGAAACAAAACCTCAAAAGCCCTAATGCAAGGGATTGGCTGGGCAGGGGCTCCAAATATAGAAGCAAGATTTGGTTGAGTTGGACTAACTTGTTTCAAACCAGAGTAACTTGAATTTGATGAAAAACAAACACACAAGGAAGAGAGTTGTGTGATGTGGAGATGCCCTTCCATATATGTGTTGCTCTTATTGGCTAATGAATAAAGCTGTTTCAGGCCAATGGCTTAGCAGAGTAAAGCAAGGTTGGAAATCCAAACAGAGATAGAGAAGGGGAGAGTAGGCAGAGTCAAGGAAACACCATGTAGCTGCCTAAGGAAACAGATGCCAGAACCTTACCAGTAAGTCACACACACACGCACACACACACACACACACACACACACACACACACGGCAATACACAGATTAATAAAAATGGATTAATTTAAGATGTAAGAGCTAGCTAGAAATATGCATGAACCATTGGCCAAACAGTGTTGGGATTAATATAGTTTCTGTGTGATTATTTGGGTTTGGGCAACTGGGCAATGAAGGAGCAGTCTCCGTTCACAGCTGTCCCCACCTCTGATCTCAGCCTGAGAGAACTCAGAAGCTGCTAAACACACGGAGGCTACAGCCAGCAGTCACCTGCCGCACTTACGACTTTCTCTTTGTCTTCAGGATAAGTTCGCCTGGATGAGTTACGTGAGCATGACAGCCATTTTCCTCTTCGTCAGTTTCTTTGAGATTGGACCAGGTCCAATCCCTTGGTTCATGGTTGCTGAATTTTTCAGCCAAGGACCCCGCCCCACTGCTCTGGCACTGGCTGCCTTCAGCAACTGGCTCTGCAATTTCCTTATCGCTCTCTGCTTCCAGTACGTCGCGGTAAGTGCCCATATGGTGCAAGCCCACTGAGGACCAGGCAGGCCGTCCAGCTGCTAACCACAGCTGTTTGCTCTCCTTGCAGGACTTCTGCGGGCCTTACGTGTTCTTCCTCTTCGCTGGGATCGTCCTGGCCTTCACCCTGTTTACATTTTTTAAAGTCCCAGAAACCAAAGGAAAGTCTTTTGAGGAAATCTCTGCAGAGTTCCGGAAGAAGAGTGGTTCGGCCCCACCCGCCAAAGCGGCTGTACAAATGGAATTCCTGGGAGCTTCAGAGACTGCCTGAGGATGACCTGCAAGCCCAGGACCAGACAAGAGGAGAACCATGTGTTCCCGGTTAACTGATTCCTTCACGAGTGTACATCTACACCCAAGAGTTTTGTTTTATACCTTTTGAAGAATTTGTACAGACTCTAATCAGAAATGTCAACAAATATTACCAAAGAAAGTATTTTTTTTTAACTTAGAGAATCTATTTTTTTGGACGCTAAAACTTCTAATTAAGTAAACCAAAGGGGCTGCTATTTTGATGCTCTACAGGGAAAGTGGGTTTCTACCCAGCCCTGTTGGTTTTTAAAGCTGAAACGGAAGCACTTTTGACATATCACTGCAATCTAAAGTGTGCGGCTAAGAAACCTGAAGCCACACTGATATCAACATAGTTAAATAAACATGGTCAAATTGGAATTTCCTCAGTCACAGAGCTGAAGCTAGAGGACATATGGCTTGTGTCAGCAAGGCTCATGTTCAAACTGACATTTTTGTTACCCTTCATCAGCTTCTCTCACTGTATTAGAGTTTGTGTTTTACTTAAAATTATTTTTCTGTATTTTTATATAGAATAGCTGAGTATGTTAAATAATATTTGTGCTGAAAAACTATTTTTATAGCTACCAAAATCTTTCTGTATTAAGAAAAAACAGTTTAGTTCCTTTGTTTGATGTATTTTGCAGTTAAATACTCAAGGTTTTCCTTGCTGCAGAGCCTAGATTAGCTGTTAATATTAGCACCTCAACCGTGTTATTGGTCTCTGCTTCAGTCCTTTGTGTTATACTTTTTTTTAATTGCCAACTAGCATTTTTGTCTGAGGGGTTATAAGACACAGATAATGGGTTATGAGTCAGGTGTTATGTATATCAGCTCCAAGCTCTAATAAATAGTATCAATCTCACAGGGAAATTTGGAGTAACACGTTGCTCTATTTGTTAATTTTTTTTAAAATTATGATGTCTCAAAAGGAGTTGACTTTCAGACCTAATAAACCCCCTCTTTAATTTTTCTGGAAACACTGACTGGGCTCCTGGCTTGCAACAGCCATCCCCTTCCACCTTTCTCTCTGTCTTTACCATGCATAGGTCCTATATATGCAACCATTGTTGGCACTGACATCTACTGTGTGTAACCAATATGGCCAGGACATTCTAAGGACCCTCACCTGTGTGGGCAGATTGAAAATACTGTCCCTAATTACAGTTAGGGACACACTAAAATGTCTCTAAGCTGTTTTCCCCACAAAGTAATGCAGGAGACCAATCGTTCATGGGTGGATGGGTTATGGATGGATGGTTGGATGGATGGACGGACGGATGGACGGACAGACGGATGGACATACAGACAGGTGGATGGAGGGATGTGTGTATGTTGACAAAAACAAACTTAATGCTTTCATTTGGGGGAGAGTCCAGTAAAGGTCTCATGTAGTCTAAGGAAGGCTCTTGAACTCCTGCTCCTAATTCCCAAGTGCCATGATTACAGGCATGCTACCAAACCCACCCAGGAAAAAGATGCTTCTGACATGTGAAAAATATCACTGACCACATTTCTTTTTCTCCGTTCTGTCCCTCTCTTACTTCTTTCCTCCCTCCCTCCCTCTCCCTGCCCACATTTCTCTGTTTAAGTCAGGGTTTGTGTAGTATTCTGTGATATGGAACTCCTATGTAGACCAGGCTACATTCCAGCTTGTGGTAATCCTCCTGCCTCTGCCTGCAGGCTATGGGATTACAGGTGAGTGCCACTATGCTTGATCCTTTCTGGTGTTTTGTTTGTTTTCTCTTGGTCAGACTTGTTCACATACATACATTTTGTCCAAACCAACAGGAAATTGTTTCTATATTTTTTTCCTCTCTTTTGGGGACAATTCGGGTGATTTCTTTTTCAACTTGAAATTTTAAGAGGCAGTCAAAAGGAAGCTTCAGCAGCTCAGACTTTTGTGCTATGTTGTGAATTCAGAACAAAAATGAAGATCTCTCTGATGGGACAGAGGCTGACAGCCTCTGGGAAGTTCACAGTTCCAGTAAGTGATACAGGAGCTTAATTTTTCAATGGATGAATGTGCTTTCTATCAAACCGTGGTCCCTGGCCCCACTCTCTGGGAGAATAAAATAGTAAAGGTTTTCAAGGAAATCCCAAAGATCACTTGTAAGTTATAACTAGTTATTTTTAAATGACCCCAAATTCAAGATATTCCAATCTTGAAGTTTTCTGTCTCATAGAATTGTAAGTGCCCTACGCTGTGCCCTGGCTAAGATGGGCATTACCCATTCACCATTGCACATGCTCAGATCAAAAGATGCTGAAGGCCTTGGATAAAGTGGAGCAACCTCCACAGACCCTAAATTATGTTTAGAGAATAGTGCTGAGAAAAACATCCGAGCATGCGCATTGCCAATGCAATTTAATACTGTGTGAGGATGCAGAGTCATCAGTATCAACAATCAGCTTTATGCATGTGCTGAAGAAATATTAAAGGGAAATAGACAGTGAATAATGCGTTGTACATTGATGACCAATATACTGGTTAACATAATTTTTAAAAACTCTATCGGTCTTCAATGGTAAATCACAAAGTTGGCACCACTTACATTAATTTCCAGGAAAATTAGATGTGATTTTGAACCTTCAGTTTCCAGGTATCATTTTTATAGTGGTGTTTTCATGCTCTGCAGTCTTCACCGATGTGATTTTCTCTCACCTTATGTGCGGTACGACCAGATCTTGGTCACATAACTGTTGCTCCTGGTTACTGTCTGCTGTCCAGGCACGCAGGAAAGGTTTTGGTCTAAATTTCTATTCCCAGGCTTCCTGGGCACGGTCCACTCTGCAGTGCATTCCTAGCTGCAGTGAGGCATTGTTCACACACTGTAGGGAGCTTACTGTCCAATGGCAAGTTAAGACAGACAAGGGAACGCACGACCCACACACACATGCCTTTCACTTTCCCGTCCACTGAAGGCAGGCACGACAGCACTTCCTACCTCAGCAAAGGGTCCTGGGGATCAAGTACAAAACTACAGGACGTGGCATAGAGGGCTGACCGCACAGGTACTCAAAACTGGTGTCCACAGATTGCTGTCAAGATAAAGATTGTGGCGTAGAAGGCAGCTCCAGGTGCTCTTTCAAATAGATGTTGTTCACAAGTTCAAGATACTATTTTCTTACTTCGAGGAAAAAAATACCACAAAACAAGTCAATGATAAAATACCATGGACTTTAATTCCTAAATATAAGCATAATACTTCCAAGTTAGCCTGTATGAGTTTTTATTTTGTTTTTAAAATATATTTTTGTCTAAGTTATGTTAGAGGGTCTATGTACAACATTATTTCTTTGGGTAGTAGTAAATACAAAGTAAAATATTACATATTGTATTTAAATGTAATATATATATATGGATTTCAATCACTGCATAAAATAAAACCTTGTTGATAATTCCTAGAAGTTATAAAATGCATCAAATATTTCTTTGCCAGCTTGTTGCACATGTAGACAATGTGGGATACACGTGTGTATGATTGTCACTAAAGCTCTGCATTAGGAACCTGAGGAGGACAGAGAGCCACTCTGACCCCTCAAACTGTGCTGATTTCTAGCATGTTGTACATTTAAAAATTATCATAAGATTAAATTAGTCTTAAGTGAGAAATTTACATATAATTACTATTTTTGCCCATAACTACGTTTCTGAATGGTTGGTGCTGCTCTCGTTTATATGGAAAACACCCATACTAATAAAAAAGTAAAAATTATATTGATTTACTCTGTAATTTTTTCTCAAAATATGTTCCTTATTCTTATTTTAGGGATAAAAGATGAAATTACTCTTGAAGCCCCAATTTTGCCTTCACCTGGTAGTTTTTTGGTCATCAGTCAGAATAAACTTGGCTTAAAGGCTAGGAGTGGTGGAGGAGAAATGAGTGACTCCTTTTGGTGACACTTAATTCAGTAACTTTCTCTGAACACGCGTCATAAGCAGGGTGCCTTTTAGAGTCCTGTGAACCGTGCAGACCCTGGAGCACACGGCTGCT
>JAQHUG010000192.1:973404-983951 GCA_028555095.1 Dicrostonyx torquatus | reverse complement strand
TGGAAATCAGTGTGGCAGTTTCTCAGTTGGGAATCAACCTACCTCAAGACCCAGCAATACCACTCTTGGGCATATACCCAAAAGATGCTCAATCATACTATAAGGACATTTGCTCAACTATATTCATAGCAGCATTATTCATAATAACCAGAACCTGGAAACAACCTAGATGCCCCTCAACCAAAGAATGGATAAAGAAAATCTAGTACATCTACACAATGAGATACTACACAGAGGTTAAAAAAAATGGCATTTTGACATTTGCGTGCAAATGGATAGAACTTAAAAAAAAAACAAACCACATTCTGAGTGAGATAACCCAGACCCAGAAAGACAAACTTGATATGTACTCACTCATAAGTGGATATTAGATGTGAAGCAAAGGATAACCAGCCCATAGTTCATGGCCCCAGAGAAGCAGGGTAACAAGGAGAACCCTAAGAGAAACATACATGGATCCCTGTGGGAAGGGTAAATAGACAGGAACTCCTGGGAAAATTGGGAGCAGGGGTGGGGGCGGGGAGACAACGGCAGAAGGAAAAGAGGAGGGGAGACGGAGAGGGGAGGAAAACTTGAGAGAATGGGATGGTGGAGATGGGGCAAGGACAGTGAGGGAGAACAAGGAAAGAGAATTCTTGATTGAGGGAGCCATTGTGGAGCTAACAAGAAACATAGCACCAGAGAAATTCCCAGGGATTCACAAGGATGACTCCAGCTATGACCCTAAGGAATTGGTGGAGAGAGTGCCTGAACTGGCCTTGCCATGTAGTCAGATTGATGACTATCTTAAATGTCTCCATAGAACCTTTATCCAGCAACTGATGGAAGCAGATGCAGAGATCCATAGCATAACAGTGAGCTAAGCTCCCAAAATCTAGTCAAAGAGAGGGAGGAACAGTAATATGAGCAAAGGGTCAAGACCATGATAGAGATACCCACTTAAACCGCTTACCTAGAGCTTACCAACTCCAGCCTGACAGTGGGGGAACCAAACCAGGCCCTCACAATGTGTGTGATGGTTGCATAGCTGGAGCAGTCTGTGGGACCACTGGCAGTGAGACCAGGATTTATCCCTACTGCTTCTACTGGCTTTTGGAGCCCATTCTTTTTGAAGGGATAGTTGCTCAGCCTAGATATAGTGGGGAGGGCCTTGGTCAAAGCAATGTGCTAGACTTTGTTGACTCTTCATGGGAAGCTTTACCCTCTCTGAGAAGTGGGGGCAGTGGAGATAGTAGAAACTGGAATTTTATGCAAAATAAGAAAAGACAATTTTTTAAATAAATAAAAATTTAAAAAAGAGCCTTTTTTCTTCCTCTCTTTTTACTGGGAATAGGATTTTTCTTTTTTCTTTTTCTTTTAATGGGCCTTTTGATTTGTAGTCTTTGATTCCATTTTTTTCTATTTTTACCAGGAATTTTTTTTCTTAGTTAAATATTTCCCCCCTTTACTTTGAGAAATTTTCTTTTATTTTTTTTCCTTCTCTCTTCTGTATTGGGAAGATTTTCTTTTTTGCTTCCTTTTTTTCTCTACTTGGAAGTTTCCTTTTCTTTTAAATTTTGTCTTAGGAGCTCTTTTGAACGTGTAATTAACTTTTAGCCTTTTAATTTCTAAATCTGTTTCATCTGATGAAGCAGGAGAGTCATCTCCAGTGTCCTGGCTTTCCTAACTCTCCCTGTCCTCTGAAACAGGGTTCCTCTCGACCTGTGAAGGAACGAATGCTTTCTTCCAGTGACTGACAGCTTCCAGCCTGACTGGCTTCCTTTTTACTTTCCTGTTCTACTTTAGATGCAGCTTTAAGTGACTCCTCCTCGCTGTAATGGCTTCAGGCATTTGATATCAAATCAAATCAAGCCATACTGTTTTTGACAGTTCGGCTCTCCGTTCTGATGAGCTCTCTCCTCAAGCTTCTATACCTTTAGTTTCAGCTTCTATACCTTTAGTTTCAGCTGAGCATGAGGAGTTGTCTGAAACCAATGGCAATGCTGTTCCATTAACACGAAAAGCTCTGCAAGCCGTCTTCCCTTCGCTCTCAGCCCATTGTCTTCTCACAGACATTTAGTAACTGCATATGCTGCTGCTCCTGAGATGGGAAGTTTCCTATGGCCCTGTCGATCCTGGAGTCCCTTTACCCTGAGGCTGTTTCCTTTTAGCTCTAGAGATGCCCGATTTCTCTGTCTTTTTAAAGTGGATTCTTTGTCCTTCTTTAAACCCCATGTTGGGCACCGAATGTCACAAACATTGTGGCACAGATGTTGGGTTCAGGGGAGAAGACTCAGAGACACCTCAAGAATGAATTTAGTCTTTCACGGCAGCAGAGGAATCTAGCCTGGAAAAACTGGTTCACTTTCGTTCATCCATGGCATTGTTACTGTTCTCCATTTACTCATAAGCAAGCTGATTTCTGTGTGCTCAAAACAGCCTGACTAAGCTTCCAAAGGGACAATGCCAAGTGCAAATACTCGATAAGGACTGGGAGTAGCCATGGTTTCCATTCGCTACCAAGTTTTACTTATGTAGGCTTTGTATCCTTGGGAATCTCTCAGACAAGGTTCACAGAGGGAGACAATATAAACGAAAGGGGATCAGTCAAACAAAAGATAGAAGAGTGCTAGGAGATAGCACTCTGGGGCCAGGCCAGGTGTAGTCCAGCGGGGGTTTTCAGAGGCCCATCCTTTCCGGTCTCAAGTCTCTCGGCCCCCTGAGCAGTGTCAGGCACGAAGCGGGCTTTAAAATCCAATCAGATAGTGGTAGGTTACTCCTTCAACTTCTGTGCCACTACTGCACCAGCACATCTTGCAGACAGGACACCACTGTAGTTTAAAGAGTTTGTACCTGAGTTGGTGGTTGCCTTTTTCTTCTAGTAGCATGCAAAGTGCCTTGCAGTACCATGAACATTAATCAGTAGGGGTGAAGTCTGGAGTTAGGCTCAATTTCTCTGTGTTTAGTAAAATATTTAAGTGTTGTATTCGGCAATAGGGCCTTACCATCAATTTATGGAGAGCAACCAATACCTTAGGCAAAGCCTAAGTTGATTTCATTCTTGAGAAGAAAGGGGCAATAGAAAGGCAAGAAGACTCCAAAGAGAGGGTCCCACTTGCCAACCTCCATTTCTCTTGTTCCGTCTTGTTCCATGGGATGTGACAAACAAGATGAAGCACGTGTGCTTGACTGTAGCTCTGCTGTCAGGCTCTTCCAACTGTCAACGTTCTACAGGAAAATGATTCTGAGTTTGGGCTGATTTCTTGCAACTGAGGACTGCAGGGAGAGAGGCAAACCTTGCATCTTACCATTTCTTAGTTTGTTTGTCTTCAGTCCACAGGTCTGGCAGCTGGTTTAAACAGATACTGTCCTCATCGCTTTCCTGGTAACCCAGTTATGTAGGGAGTACTTCCTGGAAATAAAACTTAGAAGCTATTTATTTCTCTATAAGCTATTAGTTTTAATGTCTATATTATCCCACTATACCCTAGACATGTATTTTTGTCTACTTAGTCTAGCCAGAGTGCTTCATGGTCTCTGCTGAAGAACTTTACCTGTTGCCCTATTGTAGCAGGCTTTCTTTTGAACCACCAACCAGCTCTTAAATCACAACATGGAGACTTCTTAGTTATGAACGCTCAACCTTATTTTAGCTCTTGTTTTAATCTGTTTCTCTTCATCTATATTTTTGCCTCGGGGTTTTTTTTCTTCCCTTATCCATGTCCTAATCTGTGTCGGAATGACTCCTAGCTGCCTGGCTTCTGGCCCTAGGCATCTTCTTCTCTTCCTCCATTGCTCTCTCTTCTATCTCACTTTTTTCTCTCTTCTTCCCCAGCCTATATTCCTCTTCCTACTTATTTTCTCTGTTTACCAGTCCCGCCTATCCCTCTACTGCTTAGCCATTCAGCTTTTTATTAGACAAATCAGGTGCCTTAGGTAGACAAGGTAAAACAGCAACACATCTTTACATAATTAAACAAATGCAGCATAAACAAATGTAATACACCTTTGCTGTGGGACAATGGTCTTTTATCCTGTCACTTGCACTATTTTTAATAAAATGCTGATTGACCAGTAGCCAGACAGGAAGTATAGGCGGGGTGATGGCAACCGGGCAGAAAGTAGAGATGTGGCAATGAGAATTATGGGAAAAGGAAAGTTTCAGTTATCAGTCATGACCCAGCCACAGAGGAAGCAAGATAACAAGATGTGACTGCCTCACCAAAAAAGGTAGCAAGCCATGTGGCTAACACAGATAAGAATAATCGGTTAATGTAAGATGTAAAAATTAATAAGCCTGGGATAATAGGCCAATCAGTTTATAATTAATGTAGACCTCCGTGTATTTATTTGGGACTAAATGGCTGCAGGACTGGGTGGGACAGAAACCTCAGTCAACACACCTTTACATAGTTAAAGTGATATTCCACAACATAAATAAATGTAACATATTTTTGCATAGTTAAAATAATATCCACAATACCCTATAATGCCTGGTGGTCACAGTTGTTGGAGGAGTTAGAAGACCCATAAAGGTTCATTCCCTGATGGACAGTTCTCCCAGTTCCTCTTGTCAAACCTTCTTCTGCTTTACATTGACCACACACCTCCACTCCTCAGGACCTTAGCCTGGAATCTGCTTTATTTTTTTATTTTTTAAAAAATATTTATTTATTTATTATGTGCACAATATTCTGTCTGCATGTGTGCCTGCAGGCCAGAAAAGGGCACCAGACCTCATTACAGATGGTTGTGAGCCACCATGCGGTTGCTGGGAATTGAACTCAGGACCTTTAGAAGACCAGGCCATCTGTCCTGCCAAATGAAAGTCTGTACAGCAAAGTCTCTAATGGAGAGACAAATTCCCAGTCTCTAACCATGCTTTTCCCAAGGTCAGCATCTTAATGAGCAGAGTTAGAATAAACACAGTGCACCTTTTTGCTCTAATCACATTGCCTCTAACTCAGCACCCACAGCCACAACTATTGCTGTGAGGAAAGATAGTTTGGAGAATTGGTCACTGGTTTCTTGAGTGCTTCTGCCTGGCAATGACATACATCACTCCTGTGAACACTTCATTGGTCAAAGCAGGTCATAAGGTCAACTAAATTCATAAAGATGATATAGGAAATGGATAACTATAGGCACTGGTATATAGTAAAAAGTTAGGATTGCAGCCTCCTACCCAGGAAGCTGACCTAAGCTGTAAGGTGAGAACAGGGAGAAGTCCTGATAATTCTATGATTGCTGGCTTGAGTCCCCACCTCCTGACAAAGCACATGACTTTCTCGCTCTGTTGCTGTCTACTGGTGTATTTATCTTGGCAGTTCTAAGTACAGGGTTTTACTGGATGTATTTCTATGAGTATGAGCTTTGGGGCTAAAACAGAATCTGCTTACCCAAGCCGGCTGGGTAATCTATTCGTTGCTTTCACATGAATGGATGTCATTCCTTTGTCACACATGAAAAATGTTTGTATTAATGCTCCTGTTCATTTGCCTTGGAATATAGCTCTCAGAGTCAGAGCGGAATTTGCATCAACAACCAGTCATTATATATTGAACATATATGTGTGATGGCTCTTCTTGGTTGTCAACTTGACTGCATTTGGAATTAACTAAAACTCAAGTAACTGGGTATGTCTGTGAGGTTTTTTTTCCTTAACTAGATCATTTGAAGTGGGAAGACCCACTTCTAATCTGGATCCTTTAAGGTTGGAAGATAGGTCTTTTAATCTAGATATTTTGAGGTGGGAAGATACACCTCTAATCTGGACCACACCTGTTGCTGGCAGTCTATCTAGCAGTCGTGGAATAAGGAAGTCTACTCTCTCTGCCTGCTTGCTCTTGCTCTCACTAACAAGTCCATTCCCTTACTGCCATTGGAGCCTACTTCATCAGGATTCTGGTATATATTGAAGACCAGCTGATACAGCTAGCCTCATGGGCTGAACAACTAACGGGTTCTTGGACCTTCTGTTGGTAGACAGCCATTGTTGCATTAGCCAGACCATAGCCTATGAGCCATTCTAATAAGTACCCTTGATAGATAGATAGATAGATAGATAGATAGATAGATAGATAGATAGATAGATATAGAGAGATAGATAGGTGGGGGGTGGGAGTGGGGGGTGGGTGGGTGGATGAATGGACAGACAGACAGATAATTCATGGGTCTTGCCATCAAGGAAGTACCTTACAACTGAGAAAACAAGTTGTAAATCTTCCAAGACTTCCTATATTCATGGCTCCACGCATTTTAATTATAGTATCAGTGGTCAGGAAACAAAAAAATTTTGGAAGCAAAATCATCATGAATTGACAGCATGTGTGGTGGTTTGAAAGAAAATGGTCTCCAACGGCCATGGCGCTATTGAGAGGTGTGGCTTTGTTGAAGTAGGTATGGCCTGGTTTGCAAAAGTGTGTCACTGTGGGACAGACTTTAAGGTCCCTTTTGCTCAAGCTTCACTCAGTGTGATCCTCAGTTTACTTCCTGTTCCTGCTGCCTCAGCTCCAGCACCGTGTCTCCCTGCATGCCTCCGTGTCCCACCATGATGATAATGGACTGAACCTCTGAACCTGCCACCTCAATGAAATGTTTTCCTTTATAAGAGTTGTTGTGGTTATGGTGTCTCTTCACAGTAATAGAAACCCTAGTTGAGATACCTTGTATATATGAAATGGAATTTTATTCAGCCACAAAGAAAAATGAAATCATGGTGTTTTTAGGAAAATATATGGAACTGTAAATTAAGCAAAATAAGCCATATTCAGAAAGATAAATATATGCTTTCTCTCATATGCAACCAAACTCTTGATTTGGAGGATGGCAGGCAGGCTAGCATGCCATATTTTGCATGTGTAGGTCAAAGGACAAATGAAAAGAAGTAACTGTTTCAGCACAAACTTCAGGGGTTGGATCAGTTCAAACTGCCTGCTCCTCTTAGGTTATCCCATTCTGTGAGGCTCCCGTAGCAAGTCTTGTCTGCCCACAATCTCAATGGAGCAAAACTTACCATCTTGAGATAATACCAGTGGAGAAATTTTCCTTTTGTTAAAATTTACTTTTATACTTTTACAAAAAGAAGGAAGGGAATATAGTAACTATTTTAAAAGTCAAATACTGTGCTAGCTTTTGATTGTATTAGGGAACAAAATTCTGATGTCAGAGCCAGCTAGAGTCCAGCCGCATGGGACATGTAAGAAGCAATACCAGGTAGAGCCACACCACTTCCCACACTCCTTCGAAGCTGCATGCCTACTGATGGTTCATGTTTTTGAACCATGTTACAGAGTTTTTGATATGCACGAACATTTAGAGTTTAGATGGATATTAGCATAATAATTTGGTGCTTGCCCTCATTTTAACTTATTTTTCTTTTGTTTTTATTTTATGTATATGGGGGCATTACATCTGTGCACCACATTCATGCAGTACCCACAGAGGCCAGAAGAGGGCTCTCCCGGGACTAGAATTACACTTGGTTGTGGCTGTCTTGTGGGAATGGAATCCAAGTCCTCTGGAAGAGTAGCCAATGCTCTTAATCACCAAATCAGCTCTCTATGATGCTTTAAACTTCCATTCTGGTTCAAACTGACCAACAAAGGTGTACAAAGAACAATCTTCTACTAATGATGGAGCCAAGGCTTTGAGGGTTTGAAAGTTATTTTCTCAACCAAATTTCTCACACAAATCCTTCCTTTGACATCCTCAAGTCATAGACCTTCACTCATTCTTTTGAGTATGTACAGCGTGAGGGTAGTGGCCATGTGTGGAGGTCAGAGGGCAACTGGCAGGAGTGGGCTCTCTCCTTTCACCATGGGAGTCCTGGGGACTGAATCCAGGTCCCCAGGCTTGGTGGCAAGCACCTTAGCTTTCTGACCCATCTTGCTGGCCCCATTTGTTTATTCTTCAGCTTCATTTACCAACATAAAGGGAAGAATTACATTCTCTTGGTGATTTTCTCTTTTAATTTACTTTTTTAAAGGTCAAACTTGTCAAATTTCAAATGTCTCCTTCTCAAAAAGAGGCTGCATTCTGTTTCTGTACCTGTAAAGCCAGACACATGTGTCCTCAGAAAACATTTCAGGCCTGCTCACTAGATTGCTGGATGTTTATAGAGTCTGGGAGGGGTCTAGGGCGTTTCAGGCATCTCAGCTGACTCTTGGCAGGAAACCTGGCTTTGAGCTCCAGGCTCCACAGGAGGCCAGCAGCCTGGTCCTTTTTATGACATCTGGCTTCTCACCAGGCAAAGGTGGGGCTGTCTGACATGGCCGTGATTTTTTTCTGCTCTGCTGAATAGCTGAGAGAGCTGGCCCTAGTGTCCACAGAAGAGACTGCTATTTTCAATGCATCATTTAATCTTCACCTCATAACTTAAATTTTCTGTTTGGGAATAGTTTGGAAGGTGCATAGAATATTAAATCGCAGGGTAGATTTGTGACTTATTAATAGGTAAACACAGTGAAGAGAGTCATTCTTTAATAAGACACTTACGTGAAATGTATATATTCTACAGTGCTGGGAATTGAACTCAGAGCCCCTACAAGCTACGCAGCATGCTGCCACTGAACTGTATCCCCAGTTCAAAGAGAAAAAGGTTTTCTTTTAGTAATTTTTGATTAAAAATTTTTATACTACTGATCTATGACCTGATTGTCTAAAAAGAATTTGTATGTACTTCTCCAAAAAATAACTATAGAAAGCTTCTTTAGGAAAACCTAATTTGAAACAACTTCAAACAGCCATAGATTTGAGTTTTGGTACAAATTAAGCTATATCAGATAAAATACATAAATATATACTGAAATTCTGAACATAAATCAGTTAGTCATCTTTGAAGAATGTTAGTGAACCAACTAATTGAAACTTGGGCTTTTCTCTGTGTTGGACGAGGATACTGCTGCAGCTCACGTCTCCTGACGTTCCTTTCTAGAAACATCATCAACAGCTGATATGCCAATGGCCCTGGAAGATGGGGCTTCCAAGAAGTAACTGGGATGTGATGAGGTCTTAAGAAACAGAAACATGAGCACATACAACCCTCACTTTGACTATGTGATGGCCCCTGCTGTCAGTGATATAACCAGCTCCTTAATATCATACTGCCAAGGCTCTAGAACTACCAATGGTATAGGAGAAGCTTGAAGTAGTAAATAATGTTAAGTATTTTCTTGCCGATAAACCTCTCCGCTGATGCAAATGATCCCAATGAGACCAAATCAAGCCAAATTAAAAGATATCCAGGTTCAATCAGATGCCTGTGCTCTCGGGTGGTCCCAGGACGACATGGGGAGTGGGGCTTTCATGACCACTGGAGAGGAAAAGGGGAGACCATGCAAAATGCAGAGACCACATGTTCATTCTCCAGGGGGCAGTTTAAACTCCTGTAGGAGTGGCCTTGACCCTTCCTGGGAAGGGGTCACCATTTAGTGGGATTTCTTGACCCTCCCTAGGGAGGGGGGTCACCATTTGGCGGACTTTCTCAGAGCTGGAGTTTAGACTGAGGCAACTCCCAGGGGAGAGAGCTTATGCCAGGAGCTGGGGTGAAGCCCCCAGGCAAACAATCCACACTTTTGTATAAAGGGGTGTTAGGAGCTGAGGTGAGGCTTCCACAAACAAATAATAGATTTCTATCCCCCAAAATAAGTTTCTCTGCCAATGCAGTAGACCAGATCAAGCAGAATTAAAAAAAGTGTAATGATAGGTTTATTTCAGCAACGGTCTGTACCCTATTACTTGTATTTTAAATAAATGCTAATTGGCCAGTAGCCAGGCAGGAAGTAGAGGCAAGGCAACAAGAATTCTGGAAAGAGGGAAGTTTCAGTTTACAGTGCTCTTAACCACTGAGCCTTCTCTCCAGCCACATTTCTTTCCTTTTTAAATAAAGTTGGTTGGGTTAGATGAAAGTCCAAAAAGTCAGGAGTGGCAGCAGCTAACAGCCCTCCCTGAAGATCCCCACAGCTCTCTCCAGCCTACCCGAGGTCTCCTTCATGTTTCTCTTCCTTCTTAGAGACCACCATTGCACACAGGCCTTTGCTCTGCACTTCACTTATCATGTTCTTTTTCTTTTCTCTTTTTGTTTGTTTATTTATTGAGACAGAATTTTTCTGTTGCTTTGAAACCTGTCCTGGAACTCACACTGTAGACCATACTGGCCTCGAACTCACAGAGATCCATCTGCCTCTGACTCCTAAGTGCTGGGATTAAAGGTGAGTGCCACCACTGCCAGGCTAGTGTATCACACTATTAGGAGATATCTGAAATATCTGCATGAAATATTATCTTGGCAGGCATTTACGTCTGTATAATGCAATGAGGTAGAAGACGGAGTCAAATTTATAAACGAGACAAGAGCATGCCAGAGTTTCTGGCTGATGTGGAATGTGATTCATGCATACCGCTTCACGGTTGCAATTTGTCTCCTTTAGTGTGTGTTTGAAACTCTTCATAATAACAGTAGAGTTTTCAGCAAGAAATTAAAAACCTAATCAATAAATGGACTAATGCAATTAACAGACAGTTCTCACAGGATAAAATACAAGTGTTAAAAAAATGTCCAACTCGCC
>JAQHUG010000192.1:927279-973194 GCA_028555095.1 Dicrostonyx torquatus | reverse complement strand
TGTGGCTTTGGAGCCTGTCCTGGAACTAGCTCTTGTAGACCAGGCTGGTCTCGAACTCACAGAGATCCGCCTGCCTCTGCCTCCCGAGTGCTGGGATTAAAGGCGTGCGCCACCACCGCCCGGCTCATAAAGCATTTTTCAAACCAGAGTGGAGGTATTGGAGTGAAGACACCGTTCACACGACAGTATCCAGTATCAGGAGGGAGTTTCAGTGATCATTCAAATTCTGAAATCATCTGCGTTTATTTTTCAAACAGCTTTTATATCAAGGTAAACCGAGGAGGAAGTTAACACAAACTTCATTAGCATCGTTTTCTAGGTAGCAGAGGAATGACTTAGGTCACATCTTTCCAATGCCTATTTTGTCTTGTAGACTGAAAACACTTCTTCCCCAGGTGACCTTTTAATTTACAATAGAAGGAGCAGAACGACATTAGCATATCCTGGCACTGTTGAGGTGGTGCCCTGTTTACTTTGCTTCAAAACAGCCAAGTGATCCCCTCCTGTGTGGAAGGTGCAAATTGTGGCCTTGTAAGTCGCCCTGATTCTCTGACAGCCAGAGAAAGTGGAATATAGATCTTTGGCCCCCACACTCCCTTAGCCTTCAGAGAAATGCGAATAAAAGCTACACCACGATTCCATCTCAACCCAATCAAAATTGCAGTCACCCAGAAAGCAACAGCAAATGCTGACCTGAATGTTGACGAAAAGGGACCCTTATACACTGCAGATGGGAATGAAAGCTTGCCTGGCAACCCCTGAAATCAACATTGAGTCCTCTCAAAAGTCTAAAATTAGACCCACCACATGGCACAACTATGTCACTCCTGGTACCTCAAGGACTGCAAGTCAACATATGCCAGGGACACTGGAGCAGCGGTGTTCACTGTAGCCCTATCCACAATAACCAAGTGACGAAACCAGCCCAGGGACTGGGTAACAAGCGTGAGGGATATGTACACCATAGAAGTGTTCTAGCCACAACAGAGAAAGTAACACCACAGGAGACGACCGTGTTAATCTCGTTAAGCTGGCCTCAGAAAGACAAATAGTTGCACACTTATCTCGTTTGTGGTTCTCCGATTTTACATAGCTACATGAAATCATGCCAGCATCTGGCAGACAAGTAGAAGAAAACAAAAAAATGTGATGTGAGGGGGAGAGGCCGACTGGAGTGGAGAGACTGCAGAGGCGATGGGCTCAATGCACAACATGTGTGTATTTGTATGGTAATGTCCCATGTAATAAAGTGTCACGAGCAATGAACAAACACAATGGGAAAATATTTGTTTTTAAAAACTTTTTTGATGGCCAACACCTAGAAACTAGCTTCCCAAACCACACACCAGGGAATATATTCCTCAGAAATAGCACATTGAAGGCTCTGGTGGCATCCAGCAAGAAAACTAGTTTGAATGGACATTGTGAATCTCTGGTGTGGTCTGATCTCTGAGAAGATGTCAAGAGAAGAGAAAGGGGGTGGGCAAGATGGCTCAGTCTGCTGACGTAAGCTGACCCTCAGAACCCACAGGGGAAGGTAAGAATTGACTCCCAGAAGTTGCCCTCTGACCTCCACATGTGCACTATGGGATGATGACCATACTTAACACACACGTGTGTGTTTGCACGCACATGCACACATGCACACACACACACACAAACATTAAATAAATAAAAGAGAGGAAGTACGAAGGTCTTGGTCACTGCGTTGTCCAGGACATCCACTTTAAAAAGGAAAATCGGACAGTATTGAGTGCTTTTGTTAAAGTAAGCAGGAATTGGAAAGTGCCGTGTGTGTGTGTGTGTGTGTGTGTGTGTCTGTGATATCTTAACACTTGTTGAAGTTCACTCTCTTTCCCACTTTATTTAACTTCTGCAAGACTGGCCAAGGCATCAGTCTGGAAAACATTTCACTAGGTCCTATCATTAAATATATACACACACACACACATATATATATTTATATATATATAAAATCACATAGATTGCCACATAGTATATAATATATTATACATATCAAATATCATTTATACTTAATCACAATAATATATTATTATAAAATATAAACTATATATTATTATATTACTATGAAGATATTGTTAAATATATATTTACAAACATATATACAAATTATATATTTTATATATTATATATATATATATATATGCAAAAGGAGTTGACTGGCTTCTTTAGTAAGTGTGGAGGGGGAGTATGCAGAGGTGCACTAACGTCCTCCTGTGGAGATCAGAGATTGTCTTTACAACTCTTCTGTGACTTTTGACCCTATTTTTAAGACATAATCTCTCACTGAAGCTGGAATCCCCATTTGGGCTAGATTGGCAGGTTGTTGAGTCCCTGAAATCAGCCTATCTCTGCCCCCACAGTGCTGGGGTTACAGGGGCCACCACTGTACCTGGCTTTTCAGGAGGTGCTGGGGAGCCAAACTCAGGTCCTCACAACTGCACAGCATCCCTTCACCCCTGAGCAGTTCTCTGCTGAGGAAACACACCTGAGGACAGAGTTTCACCCCAGCTTCATGTAGGAGACACAAGGTCCTTGTACTCATGGATGCTCTAGGGAAACCAGGAATATTAAACACGTAGGGTGCCTCTTCTATCGTCATCGTTAGGATTTCTGCTGTTGCTATGAGGAGACACCATGACCACAGTAACTCCTATAAAGGAAAACTTTTAACTGATGCTTGCTTACAGGTTCAAAGGTTTAGTCCATCATCACCATGGCATGAAGCATGGCAGCACATAGGCACACGTGGTGCTGGAGAGGAAACCTAGTTCTACATCTAGATCAGCAGGCAGGAAGAAGAAAGACAGACACTGGGCCTGACTTGAACATTTGAAACCTCAAGGCCCACCCCCAGTGACACACTTCCTTCAATAAGGTCACACCTCCTAATACTGTCACTCCCTGGTGACCAAGCGTTCAAACACATGAGTTTATGGAAACCATTCCTATTCAAACCACCGCACGTGTTTGCCCCCAGCAGGCTGGGAATGTGTGTGGTTAATAGCCTGTGACCCCTGAGCTCTCTGGGTGCCTTAGACTCATGTTTATCTCAGTCATCATCTTCTCTGGGCTCTTACCTTGAGCAGTATTTCTCAGTCAATCTATAGAATCCATCTTTATGGAAGAGGTCACATGCACTTTACACAGAGTTTCAGTGTAATCATTTTTATACATCATCTTTATTTGTAATCCTAAAAGTTCCTGGGCATATGGTGGGTACTTGTGCTTGCCGAATGACTATTTGTGCATATGCTGCCCTCGGATTTGGTGGGGAAGGATGCTCCAGTCAGAACATAGATCAGACATGACTATCACCTTGTCATGGCTATGGGAGCTATTTTCCTTGGGTCATTCCAGTACCTCATGCTCTGGGGGCTTTGGCTACTACAGCAAAGCGCCATAAATCAGTGACATAAACGGAAGCTTGTATCCGCCCTAGGAGCTCGCAGTCATATTCGAGGTTGTATCAGGGTTGTTCCCTCCTGTGGCCTGTGTAGTGCAGACAATTTACCCTGTGCGACTGCAGCTGTAGAGGTTTGCTAGCAGTCTTCAGTGTCCGTGGTGGTCAGGCATGTCCTTTCTTCACAGCCAGGTGGCGCTGTCTGCTGTCCGCATGTCTGTTTCCAAACTTCCTCTGGATAGACACCAGTCTTTACAGTCCACTCTAAGAAACTTACTGTCTTAGTTTAATTTCTTTCTTTTTTTTTTTCTGTTTCCTTCAGGGTTTTTTTTTTTTTTCGACACAGGATTTCTCTGTGTAACAGTCCTGGCTCTCCTGGAACTCCCTTTGTAGACCAGGCTGGCCTCAGACTCACAGAGATCTGTCTCCAGAGTGCTGGGATTAAATGCATGTGCCACCACCGCCTGGCTGCACCACCACCACCCGGCTCCTAGGTTAATTCCTAATGCTATGATAAACTACTCTGACGAAAGGCAATTTGGGGAGGAAGGATTTTATTTGTCTCATAATCCCAGGTTACAGTCCACCACTGAGGGGCCATCAAGGCAGCAGGAACCTGAGGCATCTGGTCACATCATATCATACCCACAGCCAGGAGCAAACAGAATGAGTGCAGACATGCCTGCTTGTGTTCAGTTCAGTTTCTCTCGCCTTATGTAGTTCAGAACCTCTGTCTAGGGCAATGGTGCTCAAGTGGGCCATGATCCCTTTGGGGGATTGAACAACTCTTCCACAGGGGTCACCTAAGACCACCAGAAAACACAGATATTGACATTATAGTTTGCAAGAGTAGCAAGATTACAGTTATGAAGTAGCAGCGAAAATAAGCTTATGGTTGGGGTCAGCACAACACAAGGAAGTGTCTAAAGGGCTCCAGCATTAGGAGGTTGAGAACCACTGACCTAGGGAATGGTGCTCCCCACAGTGGGCTGGGTGGTCCCACATCAATTAACTTTAATTAAGACAATCACCCACAGGCATACTCCCAGGCCAACCCGATGTAGACAAGGCCTCACTGAGACTCTCTTGCCAGTTAAGTTGAGACTGTGCCAAGTTGACAGAGCTAAACATTACAATATTCTTAACTACATCAATTCTATCAGCAGGCTATCTTCTAGAAAAGCCAAAATGCCAAGATGCTGAGTATTAGTATTTCGGCACACAAATGGGGGAGGGGCACAATTCAGATACAACACTGACTTCCTGGCCTTTAGAGCAGTTACATTAACTTGGAATCCCTGCTTTCCAAACAGGTTCCTGGGTTACAAAGGTTTCAAATATCCTCCTTTGCCAGTGACCTCCAAAATAACCCATCCTTCCTGCTCCTGGGCCTTTCTCAGCACTACTGGGATTAATGTCACCTGTTCTGGCTTTGGGTGGCCTAGTTTGTGGCCGTGAACACTGTGCTCTTAACTCTATCTTCTCTGAAAGCCTACTCCTAACAGTTGAAGGCGTTCTTCCCCAAGAATATCCAGTCTTTTCTGTGCAAGTCTTCCAGGCCATTGTGTTCTGTGGTGCTCACCTCTCCTGGGAATGCTGAACCTAGAGAGACGGCAAGGTGATGAGGATTTATCCTGCATTGACAACCTAGCACCAGTTCAGTTTTTCTTCTCTCCTTCAAGGCTCATCATAATTCTTATTTTGAAGTAAACCACCCTCAAAATGGTCTTATATTTATTACATTTTTCTCTGAGATTCTTTGAGATTTGAAGAACTTGTAATTATTAAAATTTATTGTCCTGTTTTTTTTCTGAGGAGCTGAGGGGGCTCCTATTCAAATGGGAACCCTAATAGCCTCAATAATAGCCAGGATTTCTCACAGTTTACCTATAAACTGTCCCTCAGGATATGAGAATTATGCTCACATCATCCGTATCCATGCTGTTTTGGAGTTTCAGACTGGCCAAGCAAAGAGCTAATTGTGCTCTTCCAGTGTGGGGTAAATCAGACTAAGCATCCAATAAACATGACCTATCATTGTCACTATTATTATGTTAAATATCATATATAATATTATATTATTATATTAACTCTGTCTGTTGAAGGAACAAGGATAACTCCTTTGATCTTAGCGGTTTTTGTTTGTGAACAAAGAATTTCCTCTTCTAAACTCAGATTCACATGTTTAGGTCAATGGAAAACTTGCAGATGCTTCTTCCGAAGGCCAGAACAGGTCTGCGGAGTTTCTTCATCATAGAAGATGAGGGTGGATCATTCAGTGGCTGCATTTCTTACTCACCCTCTCTTCAAGCTTCAGTGATTCAATACAATATAACCAGCTCACCAATTTCAACACATACAGCTAAGCATCTCATTAGAACTATCTCTTAGAAACGTGACTGGAAGGACAGAAGGCTTCTTCTCTGATGGAGAGCCATGTCTTGGGCAGCCTAGTCCTCATGTAGTAACAAGGTCAAAGCTCTAGCTACATGGTAGAAAGCCTGTTGCCATGGCTTCTGAGACAGGATATGATGGTTGATCTTTATTGTCAATGTGATCAAGTTTAGAATCACCATGACAACACATCTTTGGGTGTGTCTACAAGGTTTAATTGAAGAGGGAATGTGGGGATCCCTATATGCACCATAACTGGCAGCAAAACAATCCACAGAGAGGCAAGAAGAAAAACTCAGTTCAGCTCGACTTAGCCAGACTGGATCAAACTTCTGGACTCTGACACCGGGCAGTTTATTTTAGACATATTTAAGTTAATGTAATTTTGGAAAAAAGTTTCCTTGTAACAACTATTGCAATCCCATGTGAGCAACAAACCTTCAGCCATAGCTGCAACTCATCCGTTTTGCAAAGTACATATGCCCTCTACCATGGATATGGGATCAATAGCTTAAGGGCCTGGGATCTGGTGTGGTCTCTGACAGAGACAGCATAGCAGTCAAGAATCTATAAAGTACATGTGACGTCTCCCCTAAGGATGGGATCTATTGACTGAGAGACAATTCTGGGGGATTTGAGTAAGGTCTGGCTGTACAGAAAGCAAAGGTCATCAGGTCCTTAACAACCTGCACTCCCAGCCTTCTGGGTGGAAAGCAGGTGTTTCCTCCATCGAGGAGACAACCCTACATAATTAACATCCCTGGTTTCTCCAAGGAATGTTTGCTTATCTGTGAGCACCAGTGCCTTTTCCAAGGGAAGACCTACCTTAAATGTAGGTGACCCCATTTCATGAGTTTGGGTCTTGGAAAGCTTACAAAGGAAAAAGCGAGCTAAGCACCACATTTCCCTCCCTCTGGCTCCTGACTGTGGATGGAATCATATCACACTCTGTTGCCATGACTTCCGCACCATGATGGACTACATTAACTAAGATCATGAGTCAAAGTAAATCTCTCCTTCCTGAAGATGCTTCTGGCAAGGTTTCTGTCAATGAGCAATGAGATAAGTAAGTGACCAATGTACAGGAGTAGAAGCAAAAATGGGACACATAAGATTTCCCCTTCATGGCTCTTTGGAAGGGCAACAAGAGGTAATCAAGAGATGGAGAAGCTAACAATATGAAAAACTCAAAGCTCTCATTTTCCAAAAGATAAATCATTTATTTTTCCACCATGCACCAAGAACAACTAGTTCTCACAGAACATCAACAGACACACTGGTAGGTGTGTGTTTCTGATGGACTGATTTCAGTTACCCAGGAGCCTCCTAGGGCTTTGAGGACTGAAGGAAGTCACACGCCCAGTTATTCATTGCAGTGACAGCTCAGGCTTGCCTTCCCCTCTGAGGAACACGGGTTTGTGCCACCGAGGGTAGCACAAAGCACGTGACCCTGGTCAGCCTTTGTTCCCACTGATCAAGGGTCGTCCTGTTTAGTTCAAAGCTAGGAATTCTTTATGGCTTTCCTAAGCTGCATTTTTTTCTGAAAGGGGGAAGGAATACCCAGAAAAGATGTGTATGGAAGGTGGCTAAGATGCTTGTTCTAGGCTGGCGGAGCAGGATGCGGGAAGGGGCGCTGAGCCTGCCAAGTGCCAGGCTGCTGTCCTAAAGGTCCTGTTTCCAAGGTTTGATCTATGTCATGTTCTGAGTTTTGACTCAAAACCACAAAGCAGCAGCTCTAAAGCCTCCATTCTAAAAACAAATTAATTTCATTTTTTCAAAAAACTGCATCACATTTTAGTGTGTGCATGCATTTGTACATGTGTGTGTGTGCCTCTGTGTGTGTGCTCATTTGTGAACAACGGCTGGGAGTCAGTTCTCTCCTTCCACCCTGTGTTTCTCAGGGGTCAAACTCAGGCGGTCAGACTTGGCAGCAAGTTCCTTTACCCACTAAGCCGTCTTCCCAGGCTCTGAACGTAATTCTGATATGAAGTAGAATAGATAACACAGGAGACAGCATATGGCTCTGGTCCCCAAAGTCATAACTTCAGTTCCTGGAACTAAATTAAAAAACCATAATTTCTTTGGTCATCCAAATAATATATTTATGAGTGTCTTTAAAACTACCCATATAAAACACATGTAAGCCAACTCCCCTTTCTTTCCCAGACAGTATTATTATATAGTTATCTCAGCAACCATTTTGTCACGGTGGTCTGAATAAAAATAGCCACCATAGGCCCATAGGGAGTGGCCCTATTAGGAGGTGTGGCCTTGTTAGAGGAAATATATCACTGAGAGTGAGCTTTGAGCTTTCAGGAGTCCAAGCCAGGCCTAGTGGCTCACTCACTTCCCTGTTGCTTGAGGATCCAGTTGTAGTACCATGTCTGTCTGCCTGCTGCGTGCTTCCCACCAGGATGATAATGGACTAGACCTCTCAACTCTAAGCCAGCTGCAATAAATGCTTTCCTTTATAAGAGTTGCCATGGTCATGGTGTCTATTCACAATGAAACCCTAACTAAGACAGTCACTTGGTGCTGTGTGACTTTAAGTTGTCTGGTACCCTGGGCAACTACTTGGAGATTCAAGAGAACATAGACCCTGTTCCTCTGAGCACAAATGTACTTCAGCAGGAAGATTATCTTCGACAACAAAACGATCGTAGTGAAACAAGCATGGGCACAGCCAGATGAAGAGCATGGTGGCTTCAGTTCAGGCTTGGTGCCAGAGCCACAGCTCTTGCTGAGGTGTGACCCCAAACTGCAGTTCTCATTACAACTTCCAGTACCTGTCTGGTTTTCTGAAGAGAAATTTGGGGTAAAAAAAAATGTAATCTATGTACATACTTCCAAAAAACCGGAGGGCTAGAAGGGCATTGCAAATGCTTTCTATGACGGTATTGTGCCAGATACATTTCATCACCCATTTGTCCAAACCTGACACTTGTGCACCAAGAGTGGCCATCATGTGAACCTTGGATTTATGGAGACCGCTATCAGAATGTAAGTTCATTGCTGCAGTGGTAGCCAGGGTACCACTCTGGTGGGGATGTTGGTAGCAGGGATGCTCATAGGGTGGTGGGCAGAAGTACATGGGAGATTTCTTTCCGTTCTTCTTAATTTTTCTATGAACCTAAAACAACAGCTTCTTAATAGTAATTCCTCATTTGAGATTCAAGTAACAAATCTAACAGCACACCATTTATGAGTGCAATACTTCAAATATCTTCACCCGTTCATAGCACCATACATTGTGTTCTTGAACCAAGTTCAAGTAAAATCACAACTAATATTCACCCAAAGCCTATCCACAAGGATCACCAAATGTGCCCAGTGTGGACAATAAATAGACAGTGACCCAACGTGGAATCCTTCAGGGTCTTGTACCCCAGAGTCGCTCTAGGGTTTCTTGATCACTCCATGGGTGTTTGTAAATAGTGTGAGTTAGGAAACACTAGAAGATGAGGCTGTGGGCAGATCTCTGAGTATAACCATTCACTGCCTTAAGCCAGCCCACACCCAGTACTTAACAAACTTTCCTATCAGCTCTTCTTGGTGCACTACATTCAGACTATAAATGAACAACCCTTTTAGACACTTCCCTCATAAGTCCCCTCAGAATTATATCATTTGGACAGAAAGTCTCCTGACGGGCTCAAAAGGAACCAACAATCTTCCAAAGCAGGCAGAGTTCTGTCACAAGTTTAGTTACTGGTACCTGAAGGGCCATACTTGATATGTCTGGAAGACTAGTGACTGCCTCCTCTGTACCCCGAGATTGCTGGTGGGGAGATTCTTCTGTGTCCAATGTTACATCTGCCTGCATCTCAGGCAGATCAGCATCTCTCAATGAAGAGCTGTGTTTGCCCTGGAGGCCTGTCAGGAGCAGGCAGGTCCTCTGGGTCAGCTTGCCAAGGACTGTGAATCCATGTAGGTCGTAGGTCATTTGCAGAGGTCAATTGACCCTGTCACACAGGTCTCCAGTGACAGCCAAAGTGTCCCTCTGTCTTCTACCTTCTTCCAGAACTACCTCAAGCAGCACACTTTGAAGCAGGAAGCTGGAAGTTGTTTTTCTATCTGATATATTTCTTTTGTTTAATGGAGTCACGATTACAGAAGGAAAGGATAAAATATCTATCTAGTAGAATATAATATTCATACTAAGTACTCAACTTACTAACTTACAATTTTTGAATTTTGATTGGTTACTTTTCAGTAAAAATTTTACATCCCTGAGCATGCAATTATACATAAATATAAAGAACTATAAAATGACAAGATGGTCAACATACTTCCCTCAGACCAATTTTTCCCCTTTTTACTGTTATCATGGGGGGGGCGGGTTCTTTATGAGTCTTATCTACACAAAGCTACTTTCCTTTGTGAAGGAAAAAAGCAAACCTGACTTCCTCTTTTCATTTTCTAGAGCTTGTTGCAGCTCATGGCTGTGAGAAACAACAAAGACGGCCAGAGCTTTCAGGTTCAGCATCTTCCTCTTCTTCCTCGGCAAAGCTGTCCCGCCCAGACCCACAGTCCAGATACCATCATGACTTTAAAATGCCACCATCTGTTCGAAAAGATACTTCAAGCGCTCTCAGATCACACAGGAAAACAGGAAGTACTCACACACGAAAATACAGCTGGGCCCTTTATTTAAACTGTATAGAATTAAGTCAAAATGAATCATGGATATAAATAGGAACTAAAACTATAAAATTACTAGAAGACATAGAGGAAATGGTTTATGACATTAGATTTGGAAATGATTTCTTATGCAACTTCAATAGCAAGACAAAAGAAAAGTAAGGTTAAATAAATTGGGCTACATTAAAAAGTAAACCTTTAGTATAGCAAAGGACACAATCGGCAGAATAAGAAGGCTTCCCATGGGATGGCAGAAAATATTCAAAAATTGTATCTCTGACAGTTTCCAATTCAACAACCACAACTAGGCAAGACTGTTGGAAGATACATTTCACAGAGAAACTGAAAACTGTCAACAAGTCAATGCGTTGTTATTCAACATCAGTAATCACTAGGGCAATGTAAATCCGTGTCACCGTGAGATGCCTCTCACTGGCACGACACAAGTCAATGAATTGTTACCCGACAGCAGTAATCACGAGGGCAGTATAAACTCGTGGCACCATGAGATGCCTCTCACAGGCATGACAGAACTGGAACCACTGCTGTTGAAGAAACCTTAGGCTCTGGCAGGAAACGCAGAGAAACTGGAGCCGTGGGCCTCGTTACAGAAGATAGAAAGAGGATACAGCTGCTGTGGAAAGTATGGCAGTTCCTCAAGAATTAAAAATAGAATTCTCATATGATCCAGCAATTCCACCCTGAGTGGTCTGAAAACATTCGTGCCTCCATATCTGTGCTATCTCAATACGCACTTAGAGAAAAAGAAAGGATATTTAAGATATTCCTCAGTCTGACTACAGGGCGAGGCCAGTTCAGGCACCCTCTCCTCTATTGCTTAGGGTCTTAGCTGGGATCATCCTTGTGGATTCCTGGGAATTTCTCTAGAGCCATGTTTCTTGCTAACTCTATAATGGCTCCCTCAATCAAGATATCTCTTTCCTTGCTCTCATCTCTGTCCATCCTCAATCTTGACTATCCTGTTCTCTCAAGTTCTCCTCAACCCTCCCCCTTCTCCCCTCCTCTTCTGCTTGCTTCCATCCTCCCTTCTCCCCTCATTCCCCCATGTTCCTAATTTTGTCAGGTGATCTTGTCTATTTCCCCTTTCCAGGTGGATCTATGTATTTTTTTCCTTAGGGTTCACCTTGTTACTTAGCTTCTCTAGGATCATGAACTATAGGCTCAATATCCTTTGTTTATAGCTAGTATCCACTTTGGAGTGAGTACATACCATGTTCATCTTTTTGGGTCTGAATGACCTCACTCAGGATGGCACTTTCATAGAACCTTCATCTAGCAACTGATGGAAAAGGAGGCAGAGACCCGCATTGGAGCACTGGACTGAGCTCCCTAAGTCCAGTTGAATAGTGGAAGGAGTGAGAATACGAGCAAAAAGGTCAAGACCATGATGGGGCCACCCACTGAAACAGTTTACCTGAGCTAATGTGAGCTCACCAACACCAGCTGGACTGGGAGGGAACAAGCATAGGAACAAACTAGTCCCTCTGAATGTGGCTGACAGTTGCATGGCTGGGGCAGACTGTGGCACCACTGGCAGTGGCACAAGGATTTATCCCTACTGCTTTTTGGGAAACTATTCTCTTTCGACGGATACCCTGCTCAGCCTAGATATAGTAGGGAGAGCCTTGGACCTTCCACAGAGCAATGTGCCTTACCTTCTCTGAAGAATGGATGGGGGTAGGGTAGGGGTGTGTGTGGATGGAATGGGAGGAGAGGAGGGAGTGGGAACTTGGATTGGTATGTAAAATGGAAAAAGACAGTTGTTTTCTTTTTAAAAAAATTTAAAAAAATCAAAGTTCTGAGATAAAAAGAAAAAATAAAAAAAGCGAGGGAGAAAGGAAGTGTGAATAAGAAAATGTGGTGTACGTACTTATGGAACTCAGCCTGTAAAAGGAAGAAAATCTGATGTGTGCTCAAGTGTGGATGAACCTTGACGACCCTAGTCTGAGTGCAATGCACAGTCACCAGAACAAAGACACTGCGAGCTTCTGCGTCTATGCGCTGTCCAGATCAGTCTGGTTCCTAGAGACAGAAAGTGGAACAGCAGTTGCCCGAGGCAGGAAATGGTTTAATGGATATGGAGTTTCAGTTTTGCAAGATTAAAAAAAGTGCCAGCTATCTACTGCAATGTAAATTAATGTGCTTTCTACTGAGCTACACACTTAAAAATGGGAAAGACAGCAAATTTCAAGATATTTCATTGTAATAAAACAAAACAAAATTAATGAGTCCATGCCCTGTGGTATTCACCAGTGTCCTGTCATGTAGTTACTCAATGCTGGAGTCTGAGGTTGTCTTGAAACAGGACACAGGGCCAGCTGGGAGTCAGAGATTTCACAGCAGGAGTGGCGATCCTGGGACCCCTGAGGTCTCTTCAGTGACCCACCATGCAAGAAATACAATCCCTGCACCATTTAGGACTCTGGTCAGGAGCTCTCACTGTTTCTTTCATAAAGGCTACTGGGGCTGTGTGTGCAAATGGGGTAAGGTCCACAAACTGCAGACTCCCTTTACCAATGAGAAGATTTTAAGTAAAGAAAAAAATACTGCCTTTCATATCATTAAGCCATTTCTGTGAGTATAGTCTGATCACTGGAAAGAAATTGACTTATTTAGCTGGACTAAATATCTGTTGATGATAGGCCCCTTGTCACAGTACATACTAATCAGTTTCCAGAAACCAATCTTTAACAGCTTGCTTTGTACAGCTGTTGAAGTTGGTCATCCCATAGCTTTATTTTGGGCATTGGGTCCTGGAACTTTTGCCAATAGCAGGCACCTAAGGTAATTCCAGCTTAACTTGGCCAGTGTTCTAGTGGCAGTAAAAATACGTATCCCATAAATCATAATGGCACTGAGAACGAAGCTTGCTCTGTAGAGCCACAAAGGTCTGGCAGCCACAGTCCTCATTTCCCCAATTGCTCTTTGCTGGAAATCGTTTTTGTTATTTAGAAAAATGAAAGGATCTTTTTGGAAACAAATTCTGTTACAGTTAATATCCATATAAATAGAATGTGTTTGTTCAATTCCAGAAGTCAAGATTATGGATCTAGAAAACATCATATTGAGTGAGGTAACCCAGACCCAGAAAGACAAATATCATATGTACTCATTCATAAGTGGCTTTTAGATATAAAGCAAAAAAAACAAAAAAGTTGCCGACAATTCACAATCCCAGAGAACCTAGACAACAAAGAGAACAAAGAGGACCCTAAGAGAGACATACATGGATCTAATGTGCATGGGAAGTAGAAAAAGACAAGATCTCCTGAAGATCTGCTGAGTAAGGGGCTGGAGAGATGACTGAGTGGTTACGCGCACTGACTGCTTTTCCAAAGGTCCTGAGTGCAATTCCCAGCACCCATATGGTGGCTCACAACCATCTGTAATGAGATTTGGTGCCCTCTTCTGGCCTGCAGGCAGATATGCAGGCAAAACACTGTATACATAATAAATCCTAAAAAAAAAAATAAATCTGAGTAAATTGGGAGCATGGGGACCATGGGAGAGTGTAGGAGGGGAGGGGAGAGGAAAGCAAGGGAGCAGAGAAAAATGTATAGCTCAATAAAAATAAATAAATAAAGGCTCTTTGTTTTCACATACAGGAAAAAAATTCAAATTTGCTAAAAAAGCATTTTACACTATGATTTTGTTTCACCAATAAATCACCTTAAATGCATATTATTTTGTATTTATGGATTCACCAATAAACCACATTAAATGCATATTATTTTGTATTTATGGAGTGCCTCTTCAAGAATCTTCAGTATTTTATAGACCTACTACCTCACAGACCTCTGCAGCAGCCCTGTAAAGCTCACTGAAGAACCAGGATCTTAAATTTTCACCTCTGAACTCCTAGCCAGACACCTCGTTAAAAGGAGTTGGTGAAAATTACCTTTAAAGATACTGTCAGATGGGCAGTGGTGACGTGCACCTTTAATCCCAGCATTTGGAAGCAGAGGCAGGCAGATCTCTGTGAGTTCGAGGTCAGTCTGGTCTACAGAGCAAGTTCCAGGACAGTTAGGCTGTTGCACAGAAAACCCTGTCTAGGAAAAAAAAAAAGAAAAAGAAAGAAAGGAAGGAAGAACGAACGAACGAACAAAAGAAAGAAAGAGAAAAAGGAAAGGAAAGGAAAGAAAGAAAAAAGGAGAGAGAGGGAGAAAGAACCTGCCCAAGGACCCACTGATAAATCTCAAAGGTTGAATGCCAAGTTAGCATGTTTTGTGAGATCCTGTGTTGAATCCCCAGCACCATACTTTAAAAAAAAAAAAAACAAAGATAGCGTTGACATAAAACCCAGTAGCTACCAACATAAAGAAAGTGAGCTGGAACTTATCTAGCTAGCTCCACAGTTCCTGAATGTGCCATACAGGCTGCGGGGGGAGAAATGACAGTGCCAACCGGCCAGGTAAGGTGTGCCCTCTGGTACAGTAGTGGCATGAAGACAAGGGGTAACTCACCACTCCATGACAGGGCATGAGGCCCACACCACTGGAGGGAATTCATACCTGGCACTATAAGCCTGGACAAAAGTCCCCAGCTGGGAATGCCTAGGTCGCAGCAGGATCTACTATTGTTTTGTTAAATGAACAGTGTCATTCTACATCCTGAATATTTGTTGATACCCACAGATAAATGCTGCTCTCAGCCTAGGTCAGCACTTCTGTTCTACAATGGCTTGTGGGTAATTTAGAGACCCGTCACTGGTCAAAATGCTGAGATTAGGTAACTCTTGAGTAAATAGGACATCTATGACATTCTCTCCAAGGCTCAAGGAACATTTGAAAAGAGGAGGGAAGAAAGGACATGGAGACAATAAAGGTAAGAATGCTGTGAAATGTTACTTCAGGACACGACATGACATGGCTGTTAGAGCTCACAGCAGCAGTGGCCACCTGTACCCATCCATCAACATCCCAATGAGTGCAGGAGACATTAATGAGGCCATGGCCCTGCATGAGTTGAAGCCAACCTGGGCAACAGTGGTAAAACTGCCTATTTAAAAAAAAAAGCATTATTTAAAATTAATTGCTATTTTAAAGCACATTACTGTGTAAAAACTACTATTTTTGTATTTTTATTACTCCAAGTCCATGACTTTCTCTGTGATTTTTTTTTTAGTGGGGCTATTAAGAAAAGTAAAACAATTTAAAATTAAGGGAGTTAAAGAAAAGATAATGATGACCTCTTGTGTTTATTATCTTTCTTACTTTACCATTTCCAAGTTGTTCATTCTGTAGGAGCGAGGGATAAAACCAAGGTCTGGAGATGTAGCTCAGTGGTAGCCTGCTTGCCTAGCACACGTGATCCTTTGAGATTGGTCCCTGGAACACACATGTACACACATACATGCACACATATGCAAGCTCAGCATAAATACATGAACACTACACACACGCATGCATGCACACACATAGGAACAAAATTCAGAATCAATGGAGCTGCCGTTATAACTATAATGAGTAGTCATATGCTCACTGTTTCTGTGTCAGTCATGTTTGTGAGGAAGCGCGCTATAAGCGCTCTAGTCCACACAAGGGCTATGCCAAATGTGGTTGCATACTTATAGCTAGAATCATGGTAAAATAGCAATAACAGTTTATAACTACTTATTATTACAATATTTTTAAAAATCATAATCTTGCTGGGCGGTGGTGGCACACACCTTTAATCCCAGCATTTAGGAAGCAGAGACAAGCGGATCTCTGTGAGTTCAAGGTCAACCTGGTCTACAATAGCAAGTTCCAGAACAGGCTCCAAAGCTACAGAGAAACCCTGTCTGGAAAAACCAAAAAAAAAAAAAAAATCATAATCTCATTGAGCTGAAGGTTTTAATTATTTGCTACTCTAGCTCACAGGAGGGCAGGGTCTAAAATGAGAGAGACTAAAGTGTCATGTGATGACCAGCCTTCTTCAGAGCACCACACAGTTTATACTCTGAGGGTTAAGAAGAATCATGTGATTAAAGTGTTCAATCACTAGCCACATGTAAAAAAAAAAAACAAGTTTTTCCATAGAGGCTCATGAATAACAACATCTAGAGTAAGCTCACTCCTGTCCACTGCACCTGGGAGGAGCACAAAACACGTCCCAAGAGCAATGCTGTGTTTGAAGAAACTGAGGTCACAAGACTCTTGTCTTGCTTTCTTGGAGTTTTCACACAGGCACTGAGAATTCTTGCACCCCAAGAATGGAGTCCAAGAGTGTGTTCCAACAGGTTCAGGGTTTAAGTGTATTTCCTGGTTTGCTTAGATCATGAAGTAATCACCATCTGCATTTCATCAAAGAAGGAAAGACACAGATGGAAAAGAAAGGCTTTCTCTTCTATCCTTGAAAGTATTTAATTTACAAAGAAAAATATGTCTTTGCAAAAAATTAAGCAAATAAGTAAGCAATATTAGCATATTGTGTTTCTATATCTACAAGATTACCTTTTGGAAAATGAGAACTCAATGGTGTTAATGAAAACCAACTTCAAATGCATGTGGGGATCAGACGCGTCAGCATCAAATGGCTCTGTAAGACCCTCAGAGTCTGCAGTTTTCAGCATGTCCTTAACCGTGTCTACAGGACGGCACTGATGCAAGAATTTTAATTGTAATCAATATTGAAAGCCAACTGTATTTTATATGGCAATGATATCAGTGAAATAGCAGCCCTGCCTTCTGGGACCTGAAGGCTACTGTCTCAATAAGGACGTGGTAACAACTCCGGTCACTGAAAGAGGCTAGGGGTGGGGGAAAGACTGACTTTGATCTTATGTTTCTTTTTCTCAACTACCTACCTGAGACATTTGTGGTTAAACTTAGACTTGCTGGAGAGTCACTGAGTAACTTAGCTCTAGATATCCCCTGGTTAACAAGTCAGGGCCACTGCTACAGAATCCCAAAGCTGCATTTATGTCTGAACGAGGCTAAAGGAAGGTGCCTGACAGCCAACGGTGTTCTGAAGTGCTAGGTGGGCAGAGGAGAGAGTTTCCTTAAGTCCTGACTAGCTCTTGTCCCATGGTTCCTGTGATTTCCTGGAAGCACTGGCCTGGAGCAGAGCCCTGAAATAGTCCTGGCTTGCCATGGCCAGGCCAACAGCCAGCCTGGGCTAGTTTCCCAGAGTCACTCGGGGCTCCAGAGACCTAGAAGTACCTCCACACCTTTAGATGATATAAAAAGAGCAGAAAGCATCTGGGAA
The DNA here is from genome assembly GCA_028555095.1 of Dicrostonyx torquatus. Taxonomy (NCBI): domain Eukaryota; kingdom Metazoa; phylum Chordata; class Mammalia; order Rodentia; family Cricetidae; genus Dicrostonyx; species Dicrostonyx torquatus. Next base: position 955,526 of record JAQHUG010000192.1, on the reverse strand, counting down.
GCTTGCTAAGGTGGCCACTAAGGCTCTGGCAAAATTAACGCTGTGCCTAAGAGCTAGGCTGCGGACCCTGTAAACCAGGGGAGGGAACATGGCAGTAAGAAGGACCTTCTGATGAACAGGTCTTGTGATATACGAAACCAGTGCCGGGGTATCAAAGGACAAAGCATGACCCCTCAACACTATCTAGTGGCCCTTCTCCCCACTCCTACTTCTCTACTGTCTAATTTCTTTCCTTCTTTTGAAACAGAGTCTCATACATTCAAAGCTGGCCTCATACTCACTAGGGAGCCAAGCATGACTTTGAACTTGTGATCTCATCGCAAGCATGGGCCACCAAGCCTGGTTTATGCAGTGTTGGGTCCTAGACAGACTCTCTGACAACTGAGCCACACTGCAGCACTGTACTAATTCCCTGTGCATCACTGTGACCATCCTTGCAGCACCTACAGGAGGAGAGGGGTCTCAGTACTTCCTAGGACAAAGTGTGCTGGTGGGAGGATGGGCAGAGGCTTGACCTGTGGCAGCAGGAGTGTGAGGCAGGGGCTTGTTAAAAGCCACAGGCAGGAACAAGAGTATACTAGACTGGAGGAAGGGATGGCTTTGATCTTCAAGTCCTGACCCACTATGACCTATTTCAAAAGACAGAGCTCACCTCCTAAGTCCTCCACAGCCTTCAGTGCATCGCCACAAACTGGGGTGCAAACTGACAGGACTCCCAGATGATTAACAAATAACCACCCTCCTTACCCACCTCTCTCCCTGCCTGTGAGCTTCCTGCAACAGTTCCCCCAAACAGCTGAGGCCCTGTAAACTTTTCATTCTCACTACATTTTAAAGATAAAATAAAAACAATTAGTTGCCTATGATAACAACTAGAACATAGCATACGGACTAGAAGGAATCACCTAAGTGTTTTGCTTATACCACCTGCTTCATTTCTCAGAAAGCACTCTGTGTGGCTCTTTAGAGATGAAGACACTGGATTTCAGTAACTTACCCATGCAGCTAACAACTGGTACAACTTGCACTTGACTGTGTCCTTTGTGTCCCCACAGCTAAGCACTGCTTCAGGAGCAAAAACCTGGGGTAAACACAGTAAGTCCAAAGGATCTCAGTAGTTAGTGGCAAATCCTTGTGACAAAAGAGGCCCTGATCTTCAAACTGGAAACTAAAATGTTAAATGTACAACAATTTTAAATTTTTATATTAAATTCTTGTTTTGTGCTTTGCCCTAGTATATTACAAACTAGACACTATCAGTTGTATATTATAAACTATATTATAATATATGGTATGTTATTGTAACAAACCATATTAACTTTAGCTGAACAGTTCCTTTGACAGTGCATGAACCACAGAGGGTCATTGTCAAGGCTATAAATGTGTCTCAAGCAAACAAAACAGGACCTATTTTTCAATCGTATGTCCTCTTCCTATAGAGTGCCAACTCTCTCACCTAGAGGGTGAAGGGTTTTTCTGACTGCACATGAGAATAGAGATAGTTGTTGGATCTAAGAAGTTCATCCTTTAGATGCTTAAAATTAAATTAGATGGCTCAATTAGAAAATAGCTTTATTTTCCCACTTGCAAGAGAAACATTCACACTCGAGGCCTGTTGGGAATACAGAATGAGAAATCATTGCATTACTTATCCTTAGATGTTTTCCTTTCTATAAAACTGAACAGTGGTATTGGATGAATGCCCACAAAGCATCTTAAGGGCTAAGGAAGGATTATGCTAAAGGCTAAACCCTGAGACAGGTTTATGTACCCTGCATTGCACTTTCCTTGGGCTTAACATCTTTTAGCCTATCTGCAGAAGATGTCGGAGGGCAGAGTTGCAGTTGGGAAACAGAATTAAGCAACTTAATTGAGTTCGTATTTAAGGCAAGGTTTTCTTGCAGTAAGAGATTTCAGAAGGGGCTCTCAGTCGGGGCAGCCACTGACCACCCGACAAGCTGCTGCAGCAGAGGGCAGAGGCTCTGGTGGTCCTCACAGGGGAGGCACCAAAACCAACCTGTAGAGAGGACGTAAGTACACAAATCTTGCCGGTCTAGCTACTGAGTCATTCAAACTAGCTATGCTTAGCAAAATATTGCCCACAAAAAGGGACATTTTATCACAGAACTTGGTTAACTGTCTAAATTTCTTTGGGTCTGTACTAGCGATATGCAGCTCGTAAGCAATGATTTAACTGAAGTTGCCCAAAAGTAAAGGCTCTGTTCCATTTCCGCCAGATAAGCACTGCCTGCCTTTGCTTGGTTGACGGAAAGCAGATGTGGAAGGGAGTGTTTTCATAGATCAGTTCGAAACTGACTTTGAAACGTAAGCATTTCGTCATCTCCAAAATGATGATCTCCTTACCTTACTGCTATGCGTTTACCATCCTTCTCTGTCTTGTCAGCATCTAGCGTGTGCAATAACGAGCTGCATCATGACATTTCTACACATGTGATGTACTCTGAGCACATTCACCCCGTCATCCTTGCTCCTTCTCTTCCCACTCCTTTGAACCCTCCTTCCCAAACAATGCCCAGTCTACTTCTGTGTCTTGGGTGTATGAGAGACTAAGGGCTTAATTAGTGTGCTTACAGACACATGGAGGAGGGGTTATTTGTGAATGTGGGCAACTTACCAGAGGCTGTACTGCTGAAGAAAATGCCTTTTCCTCTCCCACTGTCACTGATTGCTGGTAGATACTTATTATTGTGTTTTGTGTCATTGAGACAATGTTTTCCCACATGTTCTAGGATAGCCTTGAACTCATGAACTTCTTGCCTCTGCCTCCCATCAGGGATTTCAAGTATGCACCACTACACCCAGCTTTATATTGCTTTAATGGCCTCCATTACTATAATTAATTACATTTTTAAAGTTATGTTGTGTGAAGCATAAACTATCGGATTAGAAATTTTCAAATTAGAAAAATCAATGATAACCATGAAAAAACTCTATGCTGCTATTTTTAAATCATTCTTTAACTAAAATACCTAATATTCAAGTCAATTGTATTAGTACTTCTAGAATTTCATGTAAGCATACATACAAGCTCACATATGCTGGACTCTGCTTTGCAACACCTAAATTGTGTTGACTCCAAGCAGAAAATGTATAATTTCTACTTGCTTAGGGAGGATAAAGTTTTATCTTTTTATTTTAATAGTGATGAGTGTGTCTGGAACTTGACATTTCAAGAAGGCAAGGATGTTTCTAATGTCAAAGAGCTTTCTAGAATGAAAGGAAGCCAAAGAGAAGGATAGCATGTATGCAGCCATCTGTCCTCAACAACACTTCTCAGGGTATGCAAGGTGAGATGCATTCAGGAAACCGCTAAAACATATGCTCAGCAAAGGGGAAATTCACTTCAGAATCATGCTGAGCATTTCAGAAATAACTGTCTTTATTGGGGGTGCTGCTCGTTATTATCATTATTTTTTTCTTTATTCTGTGCTAGGGTATCAAAGAAAAGATTTATTGTTTTTAAAACAAAAATAAATCACACTTAAGTCTAGATGCTTTTTAAAGTAAACTGTTAGTGATATAATTCAAATGAGCGGGAAATAACTTTCTAGGGACTTGAGAGGGAGGTGGCCGTCAATGATGTAATGCTGTTGAAGCTGGAGGACCTCAGTTTAGACCCCTGGGTCTTGTGTACAAAACCATGAAGTGGTACATGCCTGTAATTCCAACACTAGCGGTACATGCCTGTAATCCCACACTAGTAGCAAAGACATAAGGATCCCTGAAGCTCATTGATAGCCATGTTGGCTTCAGTAAAATACCTTGCCTCAAAAAAACAAGCTGAAGAACAATCTAGAAAGACCATATCCAACATCCGCATGCACACACACACACATACATGCACACACACACACACACACACACACACACACTCAGATCCAGAATGTGGCAGTTCAAACCTCAGAGTTTAATGAACAATTACAATTACAGCTCAGCCAATGAAAAACAAATACAATCAAACTGTGCTTGGCAACTGTGCACTGGGCAAACATTCCGTAAAAGTCCGCTGATTTGCAAGGGTCCATTTCCCAAAGTGCAAGTCTTACTACTGCTGCCTGATGAACTGAGACAGAATTAGCACTAGCTAAGTCGTCTGTGTGCCTTGGGAGGGGTTTGTGGAGGGTAAGAGTCTGAAGGCAGAGATTAAGGCATCTTCATCCTGCTAATGTGCTGGCCATCCAGGATTAGGGCTCTGGGTCAGGGAAATCCACCCAACTGCAGACCTCAGCATGGCACGCTCTGCTTGGAGATTGCCAGGCACACTCTCCTCTGAAGAATACCACCTCCTCTGCGACGTTACCCAAGAGTCCTTCAGCCACTGTAGCTGAGCTACCTGGCTCGCAATCTGTTTAGATGTGTGCAAAATAAAAGAGGTTACCCTGAAAATACAAACCTTAACATTAAAAAGTTTATGGATTGACCATAGAGCTTAGCAACCCCAAAGTGGTGGTTTGGGGGACAATGTGGATTTGGACTTTCCAGTGTCTACCTGGGTGATAAAGAGAAGTTCTGGCCACCCTCAGAACTTCCCCTTGAAAGTGTTCTCGCTGTATTTGCTTTACCACCATTTGATTTGGGGCAGGGCAAGTATTCTGTGAGATAGAATAGCTATAGTTACATGCCATTATACTTTTGCCAAAACCTGTAGAATACAAACCAAGAGCAAAAGATGATGTAAATCATGGACTTTGTCGGTTCATTGATTGGTGCAGATACACATCTCGAACAGAATGGTGATGTAAGGGCAGCTGTGCTTGTGTGCAGGGAGGACAATGAGTGAAAGCACTGCGCTCTCCACTCCATTCCTTGTGCACAGACAATTGCTCTAGACAACCAAATATGCATATATAGTTAACAAACTGAGACATTCACGTGACGTGAGGAGCATCCCGAGAGAAGATAATGCTTGTTTTCTTGTGTGTGTTATTATTATGTGTATCTGACGTGTATGTGAGTGCGGGCACATGCGTACTCCAGTGCACATGTGGACATCAGCAGAAAACTTTAGAAGCCAATTACAGAAATACAGTAGAAATAACCAATCAAAAAGAACTTAAAAATTAGGGAAATAAAGGGGAAGTGGCTGGGGGAGAGGAGAGCTGGGTGCAGCTGGGAGGAGTGGAAGGAGGGGAAATGTGGTTGAGATGTGTTGTATGAGAGAAGAATATATTTTCAACAACAACAGAGAAACACAAGCGGCCAAAGCCAGTGCTGGGTGACCCAAGTACTTGAATTTCCCATCTGGTCAGATTTCTATCAGAAAAAGAAATTAAAGAAACAATAGTATAGTTAAATGCTGCTACATTTTTAGTTTTCACACCATACAAATGAATTTATAGCTATTTTAAAAATCCAACCAAATGATATACAATACTGAAAAAATGAAAAAGAAATAAAAATCTCTCCATGAAAATCAAAGCATTTCCGACTTTTCTTTTTTTCTTGCCACAATGAAGATTAATCCCAGGGCCTCATGCATGCTGGGAAAATCCCACAGATTTTCTCCTTTAGTCTCAGATGTTTAAGATGACGATTGAGAAAGAAAAAGAAACTAAAATGAATGACCTGTTTAAATAGTACTGTTTAATATTTAAAATAATTCCAAAGATGCTAATGATTAAGAAAGTATAAGACAGCCAGTCCCCCTTTCACAACAGTCCATCTCTGGTCACAGGCTGCTGAAGGTAGCGTATGTAGACACATGTTGATATACATGCGAATATAATTTGTTCTCTCGTTCTGATTAAACCATCTCAGGCAATCAGCCCATACCCGCCCTAATTAGATGTCTTTTCAGTCATTAAGAGGACCTCTCTCCTCATTTTCTGTTTGAATCTTATCAACTATATAGGAATATTTTCCCAAAGACCGAACATACAGAAGGGCTTGTACACATCCACCTCTGGAAATAGGAAGGATGTAAATACCTTGAAAGAAGAAGCTGTAGCCCTGGAATCTTACAGGGCTGGTCCATGTTACTATTGCTCGTGATGTGGTGTGGCATTGCCCTGTGGACTGTAACAAATTCCAGGGCACATTTATAAAATGAGTTCTACAGATATTATCAGTGACTTCCTTTGGGGGATTTTTGTAGAATTGGAAGTTTGGTGCAGTTCATCTTCTTAGGTGCTGTGAAAGTGTGAAGAGATTCTTCTTATGTTTAAGAAAAACTCAAGGAATTCACAAAAGTGCAGGCATGGGGACCAGAGTTCAATGACAAGAACTTACATAAAGGCAAAACAAACAAACAAACAAAAGCAGGTGTGCTATTGTAACCCCGGCTCTGGAAAAGCCGAGACAGGAAGGTCCCTCGGGATTACAGGCTAGCCCCTGGTTCCCAAAGCACAAAGTGGGCGCGCGTGCGCGCACACACACACACACACACACACACACACACACACACAGAGAGAGAGAGAGAGAGAGAGAGAGAGAGAAGAAAATAATTATCAGTAAATATTGGTTAATGCACCTGTTTCTTTTTAGAATTCCATCAGAGTCACGAGATCTGATGACAAACCCAATGATGTCTGTGAACCCTTTATTGACAGCATCAGGACATCAGAGGATCCCACTGATGCCTGCACCGATTGGGCCTCCAATTGTGGACAGGTATTTCTCTCCAATCTAATAGTTCAATCAGAAAAGTAAATGAATCATCACCAGAGTTTTGGACAATGCTAGCATTAGATGAAAAAAACAACATTAAGGTTAGCTCAGTGAACTGTGCCCCAACTCACGGCTCTCTGCTGGTCTTCCCTTCAAAACGTAAGACTCTACTTTCCCTTTGAAGCGGGTTGAACCCACTAAATGATTAAACACATTTACTTGGACTGTGATAGGCAATACCAAGTGCAAAATCTTCTAGCTCAGTCTTCTGAGACTACCACCTTAAAACGCAAGGACAACATGGTGTAAAGAACAGATGTTCAGGGCTGGAGATGAGGCTCAGCAGTCATAAGCACTGGCTGCTGCTCTTTCCAGAGGACAGGGTTCAACTCCCAGCACTCATCTGGCAGCTCACACTGGCCTGCAACTCCAGCCCCAGGGTTACTGGCGTTCCTGACACTACAGACACACAGTACATAGATTTACATCAGATGAAACATCTATACACATAATTTTTTTAAGTAAAAAAAAAAGACCCTTAGGTCTCCAGTTCTGGAAATTATGAGTTCAAAATCACATTCCTGTCCCACCAGTCTCTGGTGAGTCCTACTTCCTAGCCAAGAATGCTGTCTCCTAACCACGTCCTCACATGGCCGCCCTCCGTGTGCACATGCAGGGTGCCCTCCAGAGTCCCGTTCCTCTCCTTAAGAGATCCAATCCTATCAGATTAAGGCGGCTCCAGGCTAAGTCTGTAACACCTGGATTGCTTGTCACCTAATCCTTCTTTCAATAGCATGGAAATTGTCAGCATTTTGGTTCTACATTCTGGCAATATTCTATATTCCCTTCTTTGTAATATTTTGACATTCTGAAGATAAAATAAAACCCAGTATCTGTCTTTGTTCGTGGAGTGTGAACAATAAATAAGTTGTCCCCTGAGGTGGCCATTTCTCCTAGATGGCCAATGCCACCAAGGGACCATTAAATATGAACAGGCTGTGTGGCATTCAGAGCATAATGCCCATTGTGAGTATTCCAACCATGGCGTCCACTTGAGTGGTCTCTTCCCAAGACAGCCCTAAGCTATCTTGCTTGCTGTGCTTCTTCCTCCTACTCTTCCTCACCATGCTTCTCCATTACCACAAGACTTCAGGGCATTCACACTTTAGAGACCCAAGCAGCTCTTACAAACCCCAATACCTAAGTGAAGTGGTTACTTTTGTGTGACTGTGACCACTACACTTGATTTGGGCTCACACTTCTAGAGGATTCTGTCTAACACAGCAGGGAAGGCATGCCACATCATGCTGGGCCACAAAAGGAAGGACACTTGCCTTCTGCCCCCTTTCTCCTTTGGCTTCATCAGATTCCCACAAGATCCTGCCCTCAATAGCCCTCTTGAAATGCCCTAGTGAGCCCGTCAAGAAGTGTGCCTCAATTTTCTAGATGATTCTGAACTCAATTAACTTAACAATGAACTTAGATCATCACACTAAGTAATAGAAACTTTGTATAATTCCAGCCATAGTCTGCTTACGTCTGTTTTCCCTCCTAGTGATGTCTTGTCTTCCAGTGTGGCTCCAGCTGGACCAAGTCAGTTTTGTGTTCCTTCCCAATCTGGATTCTCCTTTGTTCCCAATGCAAATATGCTAAACCGGCTGTCGGGTCACTTCTACCCAGGTATGAGCGATGAGTGTGTGGCACCAGTCTGTGGAGCCCTGTGAACGACTGTGGGCTGTTTGAGCAGCTGTTGATGCTCGACTCTGGAGACCTGGGCAGCAATTAAGCCTTTGCAGTTTTTGTACTTGCTTTCTGGACAGAGCTTGTGGTGGTACCATTGTGTGAGCAAGACTGAGTTGCTTAACCCATCCAAGCACCAACTTAATCACGAATGAGGGCAGACTTGCAACAGTACCGTTTCTCTTATGTTTCATGTGAGGAACTGAGTGATCTGAGATTTAACTTCTTTGGGCATTTTATGACTTGTGATGACGGGATAGCATAGCTCCATGGCAGAGCATCTGACTAGCACTCATGAGGACCAGATTCAGTTCTCAGTACCCCTAAACCAAACCAAACTAATGAAATAGCATATGGTCTCATAAGTCATAGTGAGAATTTAGCTTTTATTCTGATTTCATTCTGGAGATGTTTAATACAGTATAATAGTTAGAATTTATAATAATGTGTTGCATAGTTAAAAATTGCTGATGGATTTCAAAAGTCTACACCATAAAAATAATAAAGATTTGAGATGAGGAATATGTTATTATCTTGATTTAACCATTCTTCCAATGTAAGCATTTAGCAAAGCATCACATTGGACCTTAGAAAGGGATATCATTAAACAGGACAAGAGAAGACACATCAAGGAGGTATAAGCCATCTTCTCTCATTTGAAGTTTGACAGGAAAATGCCACCAGTCGTGAGACTGACAGTACAAGGAAAAGCGGAAACGTTCTCTGCTATTGGCCTGGTGGTGTCTGTCAGGTTCCAGCCAAACAGTCTAAGATTTCCATACCCTTTTCCACATTCCATTCCAGCTAAGGGGTAACTGCAGATCCTGTTTTGAATTATTTTACTATTCTCAGGTGCATACTTCTAATTTGTTTGTGGGATGGGGTGTTTTCTCCCCCCTCCCTCCTCCCTGCCCTCCCTGCCGCCCTCAAGGCTGGGGCATTTTGCCACCTGAACCCACAAAGGCAGTGGCCACAAGGAACGAGGTGTTTGAGAGACGTCATACTGCCAGGTAACTGAATAATGTTGTTTGATTTGTCTTCTAGTCAGTCCCATGCTTGTTTGTTCATCTGAGCTGTCTTAAGTAAATTAAAATAAATAATTAAAATGAATAAATTATAAATACAGTAGAAGTATATAAGGGCGTATGACGAACACATGCCCTCTAAACCCACACATGTGCTGATCATTTACAGAAAGTATTTCAGGTGCATTACAGAATAAATTATTTAAGCTTTTAATAATAAACAGAAGGTTAAAAAGCAGGTAGTGGGGTCTGGGGATTAAAAGTTTAGTTAGGATGCTTGCTGCACAAACAGGAGGACTTGAGGTCAGATCCTCGGCATCTGCGTACAAAGCTGGGTGAGACCACACGTGTTTTTAATCCCAGGGCTAGAGGCAGGGATCAGTGACAGAAGATATCTGGGGTTTGCTGTCCTGTCAGCCTAGCCAAAGCCTGGTGAGCTGCCATCTGAGTAAAAGACCTACCTTGAACAGGATAGTCAGGTAGGAGGACACAAGACAGGAGGACACCCGAGGTCCTCCTACAGTCTCTGCATGCATGTGCACACGTGCTCAGGCACACACCACACACGACACATGCACATACCTACCCATGCCCACTCCACACAGAAGAACTAAAAGTGGATGGATCTGCATATTCACTACCTTTACATTGACCTATAATACAAAATCCTGGCTGTGACTCCTCTGAAACTCCCACGGGCATTTCTGTCTTAAATGGTTTCCGTTCTGCCTGAAGACGGGAGTAAACTCCTCTTCAGAAGATGTCATCAGAACCCAGGACATCTCATGTCAACCTAACCATGGTCTTCATCTGTCATGGACAGCAGCAAATAATAGAGTTTGGCCTCAGGGAGAGAGAAGGGTCCAGGTGGCCACAGGCCAATGGGCAAAGTGAAGTGAGCAGAAGCAGGCCTCCCTTCCTTGCCTGCCCATCTGTGTGCAGTGATTTAGACTCAAGACAAGCACTAACTGCTTGAGTTTCACTAGCTATCAGTATGCTGTGGAATTAGACACCTCTATGAAGTTTAGTGTCTAGCAAGAAACTACTGGTGCTCCATCATCCCCTCACCCACTAAGGCTCTGCACACAACAGGTAAGGCCCACAGTGGAGCCTCAAGCTTTCATTATGACACTTGCCCAAACCCTCCACTTTCAGGCCTCCTTCCAAAGCCCATGCTCCTCCTGCCTCTGAGGGGATTCGGGTCTCCCTCAAACAGGCTTCAGACAAACACTATAAGCATAGGGACTAGCTTAGAGAAGGCAAGGGACTCCTAAAATTACATTTCTGGGATCCCAGGATGGCTCAGCAAATCAAGGTGCTTGCTGCCAAGACTGACGATCTGAGTTTGATCCCCAGCATACACATAATGGAAGGAGAGAACAACTCCATCACCATTATCCTCTGACCTCCACAATATACGATGGCATGCACGTACCCACCTCTCCACACTCAAAATAAATAATAAATAACAAATAAACAAATTTTTAAAAATTCGATTTCTAATAATTATCTAGAGTCATGTAAACTATATTTTGTTTTTAGGGCAGAAATGGAAATGTATTCTCTTTACCAGCAAAGGAGGATGGAAAGAGTTAATCCCAAGGGACTGACTGACCTAGGGATACCCCTCTTTTATGGATCGAGTTGCCTGGGTGGCCCTGCAGGCTTCCAAGGCAGGGGCACACTGCCTGCCAGTGATCTGCATTTACACAGAAGCACCTCCAGACACCTTCAGGGAAACCCTATTCTACTGGGAAATAGATCACACTTTACAGAATGCTGGGGCCAGAAATACCGACTCAGGAGAGGCTCCATTTATCAGAAACCTCTAGAGAGCGACATTGAGAGTTTCAAAAATCAAGCAGAAGAAAAAGACTCAGGCCAGATGCCTGTGGTTCCCTACGAAGAGGAAGAGGATATCAAAGACCCAGAAATTGAAGTAGACAACAGTTGGAAGTCAAGGGAAACTGATGAGAAGCCAAACTCAGGCCTCGCCAACGGCTGCATAGAGCTGCAGCCAAGTCAGACAAAACCCTCTTCCCCAGAAGTCAAGGCGTGGAATGGTGGGAAGGAAAAGCCCTCGGAGCAGGTCTGTGAAGGCCATGATGAAAAGAATGGGCTTGGCCTGCCGGTTTCCATATTGGCTCTGCCAGGTAGGTGTCTCGGATCAAGGGCAGATCCTCAGCAGTGGAGGAAACTGTGACAGCCATGCATCATATTTTGGCCTTCATTTTCATTTTCAAACCCTCTCTCTACCTCTCTCACCTCTGTTATTCTTTTTTAAAAGGAGGTATTTTATTTTATTTCATGTGCATGGATCTTTTGCCTGCATGTTAATAGGGCACCATGCGTGTGCAGTGCTTGCAGAGACCAGGAAAAGAGCAATGGATCCTCTGGAACTAGAGCTACAGGAGGTCGTGAGCTGCCTGGGGTCCAAACCCTGGCCTGCTGGAAGAGCGGCCATTGCTCTTAAGTGCTGAGCCATCTCTCCAGGCCCTTCCACCTCTATTTTCTTAATCCTGTTTTAAATGATGTCTTGTAGTCACTTTATTCTATCACTTCTCATAAGTCATATTAGAAACACTAGTCTTGGTATTGCTGTATAAAAACCACTTAACACGGATTAAGAAGATAAATATGAGAAACTAGGGAGATTTTTTTAATTAAAATTTTAATTTAGCCAGGTAGTGATGGCTAATGCCTTTAATCCCAGCACTTGGGAGGCAGAAGCAGGTGGATCTCTGTGAGTTCAAGAACAGCCTGGTCTACAAGAGCTAGTTCCAGGACAGGCTCTAAAGTTACAAAGAAACCATGTCTCGAAAAACAAAACAAAACAAAATTTAGTTATGAATTTCTTTAGCATGAACTAGAGGGCTATTTTGTTATTTTGTTGTAGGATTTGGGGGTTTGGCTTTGAGTATTTATTTATTTTTCTTTATGTTTTTATATTTATATGTTTTTCAAATATTTATTTATTTTTCTTCATATTTTTCACTGATGTTTTGCCTGTATGTATGTCTCTGAAGGTGTAAGATCCCCTGGAACTGGAGTTGCAGACAGTCATGAGCTGCTATGTGGGTCTGGGAATTGAACCCTGGTCCTCTGGAAGAGCAGTCAGTGCTCGTAACTGCTGAGCCATCTCTCCAGCCCCAGGGGTTTTGTTTTAAAGTACAAATTCTATCTCTCCTGTGTCCAAGTGTAGACAACTGACAAAAGCACGAACAACCAGCTCTGGAAATATTATTGCACTACAGAGAAAATCTCACGTCGGACAGCTCTCTAGAACTTGTTTGGAAAGAAAATGGAAACACAGAGGTTTGGCGAGTCTCTGATGGTTCTGTCTTCCTTTCTGTTGCCGTGATAAAACAGTGTGACCAAAAGTGACTTTAGGAAGGAGTCTATCCAGGTTACAGTTTTTGCTCACAGGCCACCAGTCCAGCAAAGTCAAAGTAAGAACTCAAGAGAGGAACTTGAAGGTGGCCTGCTTGCTGTTCCACACAGCGCTGCCTCCAAGGAGGGAGTTCACTTCCCAGAGAAGAAATGTGGCAGGCCCCAGGACGAATACTGTATGCAGTCTAGCAGGAAAGTTCATAATGTTCAAGACCACCTGCCTTGGGGGTGGTAATGACCACAGTGGGCTGGGCCCTCCTACATCAATGAACAACAAGACAATTCCCCTAGGGAACCTCCCCCCCACACACACACACACAATCTGATCTAGGCAATGCATCCTTCGAGATTCATTTAGCTGATCTTAGGTTGTGTCAACTTGACAGTCAATGTAAACTAGGGCACTGATACAACCATCACACCGACCACTTCAGTCAATGTAAACTAGGGCACTGATACAGCCATCACACCAACCACTTCACTGTAAAGTTCTTCACTTGGGTTCAGACCCTGATGGGCACAGGAGACCACATAAACATGGTACTGCAGCACTAATATGGAAGATGAAGCTCATGGGGCCTTTCTGTCAGCACCTCAGAGACCACAGAGCAAATCAGCCCCTTCTCTGTTCACCTAGAGTGACGTCACTGAAGAGACTTAAAGAGAGGGCAATAAGTCAGTGTGTCTGAACATCTTCAGGAAGTTCAAAAATCGTCCCATATAAATGGAACACCTGTGGTGACAGACGATCGTGAGTTCGTACAGCTACCCACAAATCTGTGTTCTAAGTGTCTCCTCCTGAATGGAAGCTTCACACCACATACAACTTTTTCTCACGTTACAGGAGCACAGGCACTGGGTGCACTCGGTGAAGCCTGCTCTTCAGCTGATATTCAGAAATGGACCGTAGATGATGTCCACGACTTCATCAGAAGCCTGCCAGGGTGCTCAGACTATGCCCAGGTAACTTCGTAATTTTGCAAAACTATGAAAACTTGAAACTATTTAATGTATGAGTTTTGTCAAACTTCCTTTTTCCCATGGAAGGGAAAAATTCCTACTAAAATCCCCGTTTTCTGACACTGTTTCTCATTGGAGAGATGTCTATGACTAGTAGACACAGGTACTAGAGAAACTCTAGGAAGCCACTATTTAGCTTAATTTTCTACCCTGTCTAGACTCATGAGAAGGTGACTCAGAGACTAAATATCCAAAAAGAATGAGAAATATTTACTACAGCGCCTAAATAACAGAAATATGTACTTTGTCCTAAAAAAAAGACAAAAGGGGCTGAGGAGACAACTCAGTCAGTAGACGGTCATGCAAGCAAAAGGACGTAAATTTTCAGTCCCCAGAACACACATACACATGCACAATTCACACAGATACATACATATATACACAAACACATACACCCACATAAGCACATACACACGATACACACACATACACACGATACATACACATACACATACACACACATACACACACATACACATGATACGCATACATATATATATATACACACACACATACACATACAAACACATATACACACACACATGCAAGAGGGAGGGCTCAGCATGTAAAAAGATTACTGTAACAGTGTAAGGACCTGAGGTCTTAGCTCCAGAACACTTATAACCAGGTGCAGTCATGCACGTCTATAACCCAGTGTGCCTAAGGAGAGATAAAAGGTAGAGACATGAGAATCCCCAAAATCACTTAAGTCAGAGACCCTGGCCTAGGCATCATCAAACAAGAAGACTGTCTCGACTATGGTAGGAGTGGAGGACCAACACCTGAGGTTGTCTCTGTCCTCTACACATGCATTGCATGGTGTGCACATCATGTTCACACACATGAATATGTACATACACACACAAGCCAAAGTCAGGCATACTGGTGTCTGATTATAACTTCAGCACTGGGGTTTGGGGTGAAAACAATGGATCCTTGGGGCTTGCTGGCCAACCAGACTAGTCTGCTTGGCAAGTTAACAGCAAATGGGAAACCCTGTCTCAAATAACAACGTGGATGATATCTCAGGAATTACATTCAAGTTATCTTCAGACCTTTATGTACAAGCACGCACATGAGCACAAACACACAAACAAGAAACCAGGAATAATGGCATACATCTGTAATCTCAGCCCTCAAAAGGCTAAGGCAAGAAGACTGAGAATTTGAGGTCATCCTGGGCTGTACAGTGGGGATTTGCCTCAACAAACGAGCAACAAAGAAACAGTCTTGCTCCTATAACAGTATTACTTGTAGACTATGCTTGGTGTAAGTTCTGCCCTTGTGGGCAGACAGAAGTCATAGGAACATCAACACCTCAAACTTGGCTGGCTCATTGTGTCCAACTGGATATCAGTAGCCCAAGAAGTTCTACCACTTGTTTCTAGAAGTTTCTCAAATGTATTTAGGATGACCACATTTTGAAGTCTTCTCCCTTTGAGCTACTGCTAAGCACCCACTGTTACTCTCTGAGAAATGAGGAGATGCCGGTGCATTCTGGATACACAGCCCCAAAGGACTGTTTCCCACACAGTTCTCACAGGAACCTTTGCCAAAGACGCCCCCTTGGCTTTGATTCACAGCCCCATCCTTTGAAAGCTTTTGTTAAACTCCCTGGGACTGGTCAGCTCTCCACCTGTCACCCACCTTGGCAAGGTGCTCATCCACCTTGCCAGCCTTGTGCAAGAGGAGTCTGTAAAACATGTCTGGGGGCAGGTGTGATGGCGTACACCTGGAATCTCTTCATTGTGAAGCCGAGGCAGAAGGACTGTGAGTTCAAAGCCAGCCTCAGCTACACAGTGGGACCTCCCCCTCATCTGAAACAATCAACCAAACCTTGAGAGAAATAAAGCCACATAAGGAGCTCAGTCTTTACGTCACACATACTTTGTCAGTGCTATGCTACTGCTTACTGTTGGGGTGGAAGCCACCTCAGTCCCTGGCAACCATATATCCAAAGAGTCTAGAATGTTTGGGTGGAAGTTCCATCACAAGCTCCAGCCCCTGAGAGTTGTCTCAGTCCAGACTCCACCTCCGAAAAAGCCTGCCAAATGGTGACCCCTCCCCAGTGATGCTCAGGGCTACTCCCACAGGGTATTTAAACTGCTCCCCCTCCCCAGAACAAGCACGTGGCTTTCTGGTCTTCCTTCCCTGTTCCTCTCTGAGGTGCTGGAAGGCCACCTGGGAATGATGGTATCCATTAAACCTGGGCTTTTTCTAATTTGGGTTGATTTGGTCTGATTTGGATTATTGTGTCTGCAGAGAGGTTTATAGGACTTTGCATCTGGAGGTTTTATTGTAGTTTGTTGTTGTCTGTTATATTCTCTAAGAAAGAAATTTTATTAAAAACCAAAAATAATAAATTAAATAAAGAGATACAATGATTTGTGACTTAACTGTTTAGGGATGGCCAGAAAACACTGCAACAGTTTGTTCTAAGTAAATATCTAGTTCTGGCACATAAAATATTTGTCTCTAAAATATCTGAAACTGATAAAAAAAAATATGTGCACATTTATATCATAGATTTGGCCCAATCTACACCAATAAGAAGGATACCCCATGTCTAGCATGTCCAAGCTCTGTGTTCAATCCCCAGTACCCCATAAACTCTAGCATGGTAGAGCAAACCTGTAACCTCAGCACTGGGAAAGTAGAGGAAAGAGGGTCAAAATGCCAAGGGCATCCTTGACTGCATGGCCACAGTTTTGTGGCCAGACTGGACTATATGAGACCCTGTCTCAAAACAACAAAAACACCCAAGTCTAACTGTTCAGAAGTTTTCAGTTCCTAAGCTGTCACAACCACAAAGGACTGGTCAACATTGCCAATAACTAACATAGGTAACTGGAAGAGAACCATGTGTTTGGTACAGCACAGGCACCTAGAGAGCCAGGTAGACAGGATGAAGGGAAGGTTGAGGAGCAGAATCTCTTGAGATGGAAAAATGACCAGGAAGTGACAAGAACACAAAGTATCAGGCTGCATCTGATCAGTGGGGCTGTTGGAAAGGAGAGGAGGGCAAGTGTGGAGGTGGAGTGTGTAGTGTCACTCCCATCAGCGGTAGTGCTTATGACAGCCCATTTATGTGTTAATGCAACAGCAAAGAGGAGAGGAGGGAGACTGGGAAGGAATCCTGCTGTGAGCCCCTACAGAAGGGATCCCACTGTGAGCCCCTACAGAAGGGTTCCTGCTGTGAGCCCCTACAGAAGGGATCCCACTGTGAGCCCACACAAAAGAGATCACGCTGTGAGCCCCTACAGAAGGGATCCCACTGTGAGCCCACACAAAAGAGATCACGCTGTGAGCCCCTACCACAAGGTGGGGTAGGGTCAAGAGAAGGAGCTGCAGCAAACTCTTAGATTAATCAGGGAGGTGGGAAGATTTTAGGCCTATTGTTCAGGTTTACAGGAAATTCTAACTTCCATTTTCTTTTCCTCTTCTTTCCAAATTAGAAGGTTGTCTGAAAATGAAGGGAAACCCTGTAAGCTCTGAAGTCTGAGGAAGGTAGAGAAGATTTAAAGAGGAAGCTCAGGAGTGGGCATGGGAGGTTTCTGAGGCAGGGTGAAGCTGGACATTAGGAAGTTAAACCATTACGGACAGGCACACTTCTCCACATCCGCTTCCTTACCTGCCTGGATATCTACCTTTCTTCAGCAGGCTCCTAGCTTCCGGGAGGAGGGCGTCGTGCATTGGCTAGAGTCAGAGCAGGACCTGCTAGGAAGCGCCTGATGGACAGCTCTTCCCCACGCTCTCCTCCTTGCCTTTGTCCACCATACACTTGGCCCAAAAGACAAAGGCACTGCATCTGGCTGCATGAGGGGCCCTGTTGTCTGTGATGGCTCTTTCCTCATCCCTTTACACCATGTTCCCATTTGCTGATTTCCCCGGGAGTACATTCACCATGCTGCATCAGGGCTGTGCAGTAAATGAGATGCACACACTGCCCTCAGATAATGACCCCAGGTTGAAGTGAGTCCCACAAACGGAGCTACTGAGCATTCCAGATATTATTAAAGACATCATGGCACCGGAACCCAGACAAACCAGCAACAAAGAGAGGTTTATATAGCTCTGTGCCACCTCCAAGCAGCCTTCTGTATGCACATACTCCAACACCAAACCCTCTGTGTAGGAGACACTGGTTTTACTTGAAGACTCAGCAACAAAGCTAATGATTTTTGGGTTCCTTCAGGTATTTAAGGATCATGCAATTGATGGAGAAACACTGCCCCTTCTCACCGAGCAGCATCTTCGAGGCACCATGGGGCTGAAACTAGGACCAGCACTAAAAATTCAGTCTCAGGTATGGCAGCTGCACACAATTTGGTACCCAGCAATGATAAAAGAGAAACGGGTCACATTATGGTGTCATATCAATATGTAGAACACTTATTTAATCTCCTTGTTAGCCTTTCCCCCTCTGTAACGGAGGATGGGATAGAAGTGAGGCAAGCTCAATGTGGAAGGGGAGCACACACTTCTAGATGTGGGGGGAGACCGTATGCGGCTGTGCTGGTAAGCGGTTAGCAGCTCTGCCTTTATGAAGAGAAACAGGCCTGACCTGTAGCTTTCATAGTGTCAGTGACCCCTACGGACTGACAAATTCATCAGTGTTGGTGGATACAGAACTGGGAGGAGGCACACTGCAACACCTCATTTCTGAGGACACCATATGTAGCAGGCATGTTGTATCGCAGGTGTAAATATTCCTAAGAACACAGATAACAATAAACAGTAATTATAGATAAATTAGGTTTAATGCAAGTAGCAATGTGTAAACGAATGTTTGTCTCCTGCCTGTCTATTCCCAAATACCCAGCAGTTGCTTCCCAAATAATTGACTTGGAGGCTTAATATAAATTATAAATGCTGGGCGAATAAACTCAGGTTTATTACTAACAAGCTCTTACATTTTAAGTTAACCCACATTCCTTATTTACACTCTGTCACATGTTACTGCCTTTATTAACACAGTGCATTCATCTCCTGCTCCCTCTGTGTCTGGCTGGTGACTCCTGACTCTGCCCTTCTCCTTCCCATCATCCTTAGTTTGGTAGCCCTGCCTATACTTCCTGCCTGGTTATTGGCCAATCAGTGTTTTATTATAGCAATTGGAGTGACAAATCTTCACAGTGTACAGGAGGATTATTCCACAGCAGCAATGAGCTCTAAATATTTACTAATTCCTTTTGTCATATGATTTACTTAACTTTAGGATTATTTAAGCTTGAATTATGGCATGTTTTTAACAACTAGCTTGCAAACTTCCTAAAAAGAATAAAAAGGTAATAATTGGCTCTTGAAGCTGGCTGGGCCAACTCCAGCACCATCTGTTGTCGGTGATGACTTCACAATCAAATTCCTTTGGTTCTTCTCCCTGCTTCTGCTCTTCCCAAACCAGAGTTACTCTCGTGCCACAAAAGGTGACTCTTTATACCTAAGGCAAACCATGCCACTCTTCCGCTGCAAACCCTGTGGCAGCTCCCCAGTTTCTTCAGAGTCCAGGGCAAAGTCTAGCATTCATGCTCCATTCAGCAGCGCAGCACTTCCTTCCCCCACCAGCCAGTAGCCCCTCCAGACACCCGCTCACTTGCTGCTGGGGCTCTCTGAACCCCTTCAGACATATTCTCTGCTAGGGCGCTCATCTGCTCTGGAAAGCCCCTGCCTAATGTCCTCATTCTTTGTCCCCTCATCTTTTGGAAGGTTTTGCTTGTTTGATTTTGATATCTTGTTTATTTGTTGTTGTTAGTTTTTTGATTCTGCTTTGTTCTGAGACAGGGTCTCACCCTGTATCTCAGGCTACCATCAAAGTCATAGAAAATCTCCTGCCTCAGGCTTCCTAGTGCTGGACTACAGTCTAGAGCTAGCAAGCTTATTTCTTACCTTCATCTTTGCTCACTTGCTCCTCCTCACCGTGACTGGCTCTACCCCGCCCCCATTTAAAGCCGCACACTGTCCAGCAACGCCCCCGACACTGCTGATGTCTGTCTCTGCTCATTTTCCCTCATAACACTTTTCCCCCAACCATAAACAGATCTATCGGTCATATACAGTTTTAATTGTAATTTCCCTCTGTCCCCTTTAGAATGCATGTTTTATGAGAGAAGGAATCCTTACTTTTTTGTGAGCTCAGAGCATACGAGCTTTTCAAATAGATGGATGTCTTTTATAAAGAGTGAACTGCCTCAAATGAAACAATTAGTTTGCTGCTAAATTTATGCAGCCCTGCCTGTGTTTGCCAGAAATATTTACATCAGGAGCTAGAACTTCAGAATGTCCTTTCAGGGTCAGAGAGATGGCTTGTTTGGTAAAGTGTCGCTACATGAGCAATGAAGAACTGAGTTTAGGTCCTCAGCACTCGTGGGAAAACAAAAACCCTGGGTGTAGTGGCATACGCCTGTAATCCTAGTGTGTCAGAAAACAAAAACCCTGGGCATGGTGGCATACGCCTGTAATCCTAGTGTGGTAGAAGGCAGAGGGCCCCAGAAGCACACTGGCCACCTGGACTTATCAAACCCACCGCAGCTTCAGTGGGAGGCTTTCACTGAAATATAAGGAAGAATACAGCGTGGACCTCTGGCCTCCACATGCACCCCCTTATACACATGAACATGTACACATAAACACATACATTTGATGAACATGTACACATATACACACAACCCTCCCACAACTTTTAATAGAAAGAATATCCTGCCATTATCAGTTTTGTTTGTCTAAAAATTTTAGGACATGGGAATTCTTTATTTTTAATTTTATGTGAATAAGTGCTATATTTACACGTGGGAACCAGAACAGGGTGCCAGATATCCAGGAACTGGAGTTACAGACACTTGTAAGTTGTCTTGCAGGTGCTGAGAATTGAACTCTGGTCCTCTAGGCGAGCAATAAATGTTCTAAGTCCCCGAGCCATCTCTCTGGGCTGAAAGCTATTCAGCAGAGCATGGTAGCACGCAGCTGTTATTCCGGGATTTAGGACACTGAGGCAAAAAAGGCAATGAGTTTAAGTCCAGCCTCAAAATAAAAAAGGAAGACAGGGCTTCTGCTGTGAATACCTCAACACCTAATGTCTTTGCCAGGATTCTGTTGTGGGCTTTTTGTTTGCTTGTTTCTTTTAACTTTTCATTTTAGAATAATTTTAGAAGTAGTGAAGTTGTAAAATTAAGACAGAAAGTTTACCCTGCTCTCCCAGTGTCCACACAACATCTACCATAACAGGATACTTTTTGTCGGAACTAAGAACTAACACTGATACAGTGTCCAACTATTTTCGAGTGATTTTTTGTTTAGCAAGAACAGTATCTCTCCTGACATACAGACAGACAGTTTATAGGTCAGTTCTGTTGGACTTTGACTTGCTGTTGTTCCTTTCTGGGTCCCCATGTGATAGCTTTTCCTCCCTGAAAGCCAACAGAGTGTTAGATCCTAGGTACCATCTGCCGACTGGGGAAGACCCCATCATTAGCAGCTGTCAATCAAAGGACATAGTCATGAAGTCCTTGTCACTGGGAACCAAAGTAGCAGAGTTGGAAGGCTCTGGTTAACACCTGGGGATTCAGAGGGCGAACAAGCAAGTTTGCCATTGAGTAAGATAATAAGGTCTAGGTACCCAAGATGGAAATTGAGGGCAATCCCTGTGATCATGGACATGAGCAAGAGTAAAGAACCACCTTGCTGCCAGGATAGAATCCTAGAGGATGGGTCTGGGCTGCACATACAAGGGAAGAAGCAGATGAACCACAGCAGAACCAGAAAAGAAATGGAAATTTGGAGCCAGTAGATACCCAGTAACTATCACATGACTCTGAAAACCAAGCAAGGCCTACCACATACCAGAAGTGTGACCTCCTTCATCCATATAGATGCTCGGTGTCTGAAATTACCTCAGCCTTCCTCCCTCACCCCCATGGTTAGTGCAGGGTTAGTTATCAAAAGAATTTAGACTTAATTACTATAAACATTTTGTCTTCAAAGGTATCTCAGCATGTGGGAAATATGTTCTGTAAGAAATTTCCTTCAATCCCCACCCATGCAAGGCAAGCATTTGATCATCCACCAGACTCATCCCCTCTTTTGGATATTGATTCCTAGAGTGACGGGTTGAGCATTCCTTCTTCCCAGGATACAATGATTCCTAAAAGAACTGAGCAAGATAGTATGAGAAATTAAAAATACTCAAAGACAAATAAGTCACTCCCAGTTTTCTAGAGATGCAGATGTTACCAGTGATGTGTGAGAGCTTCCTGTGGCCAAGTTGGGGGACATGGAGAGGAAGCCCATGCTCCTAGCATTGTCTTGGGAGGATATCACCCCACAGGTTTCTTTCCTGACAAGCTGAAGTAACCAAGAACCAAGGTTCTGGAGAATTGTCCTTAGAAGAAAATGCTAACGGGGATGAGAAGTTACAAACATCTTGCAAGCTACAGTCTTTGATACCCCTGTGAGGAATACCCCACAGCAGCTGAGAGAAGAAACTGAAGAGCAACTCCTTCTCCTTACTCCTCCTATTGCTCAGCCCTGGTGGAGACACAGGCTCTAATCTAAGGAGGCAAAAGAGAAGCTGAACACAGACACCCACCTTATCTCAAGACTGGCAGCATCTAGCCTGGGGTAGGCCCTATGAGGGTGGAGTCAGGATTTGTTGGAGGGGTGTATGCAGCAGGTTGGAACTAGCAAGAGGGGTGATTATTGAGACTGTGTCTACTGCATGTGGAGTCCCAATCTTCCACTTAACATTTGACAGAATGGCTCTAAAAGGACCCAGAGGAAAGAGACAGCAGTTCCATCGGAGAGGAGACTTAGCTGCAGGCATAGGAAAAGGTCTTATTTGACTGTTCTGAATTGTAAACCATGAGAACAAGTGTCTGGTTTTAAAATTCACAGCTCAAGTGAACTAACCCTTTCAGGAAGCCTTTCAGGAAGCCCACAGCCCCATTGTCTAGTGTGCTTGCCCTGTGTAACCCTTGTCCTTAGAGTGAGGCTGGGCCAAAGAGGTCTTCCTAAAGAAGCACATCCATAAGGTCTCACAGGGATCCTGTGCCTTCTGTCTGCTTGCTATGCCAGTTTTCATCTCCAAACAGCCCTGGGTAGAGAGCCACGTGACTAACCTTGACAGTGGACACTCGGAAGCCTGCCAACAGCCTCATGCTATTCAGGTACATGAACGTGCCATAAGTCTTGGCCCACAGCCTGAAGTCAGCTCATAAGACCCTGGTCCAGGCTCTCAGTCACGCCTCTGCAGGTTCCTGACCACAGAGCTGCCATAGCAAAGGAGCTTTTCTCAAACGTTGTGCTTTGGAGTCATTTCACAGCCATGGAGAATCTAAGCACACAGATCTCACCTAGTGAAACAAAGAGCATGCTACTGAATCCACTTTTGATCTGGACGGTGGATTCCAAAATCCTTTCCGCAGAGTCCTTGCTGATTTACTTGGGTTCTGCTGCCTTTTGTTTTATCCCCCACAACACCTTTTTTATATAAAACTATTTTATGATATTTCTGTGTACATGTTGACATCAGTGTGGTTTTAGACTTTGACACTAGAAAGGAGAAGGCAAATAGAGATATTGAGGGATTCGGTCTCAGACCGTGAATGTGTCTCATGTGTGACGTGAGAGTTGAAAGGGGGTTACTGGGAGTGCGAGGGCATCCGAGAGCCGAGGGGCTAAAGACAGAGGATGAAAAAGCAACAAAAATAGTCCGTGTTTGGAAATCTCATTATCGGACCTAAACCTTTGTGAGTTAATTTTAAAATTAATTCTAAAAACCCTTTTCATACCACCAAAGATACCCGTAGATTTCTAGCTTAATCTTTTGATCCCTTTGCTGAGGGTCAATCAGAAAGAAGAAAATGACCACAAATTTCAAAATTTTATTTTTGAAATTTGCTTAAGATGACAATAAGCTGGTGGATAACAAGTATTGTCATTTTGATTAATGTACATTGCAAAACCTCAGTCTCTTTCCCTTTTTAGCTCATCTAATCCTCAGTGTAGAGAACTATCTGGACACATTGCCTGCTAGGAGTCCCAGGTTCTAGAAGTTCCATGAATTGCCCACTGTGGGATAGCAGATGCTGGGGAAAGAGGTAATTGATTCTCTGGTGTGGTAAAAGGATCACCGTTTCAATCCACATCGTACATTTCTTATTTCTGCTAAAGAATCTGTCAGGCTGGGAACTGCCTAATTGGAGCGGATGTGTGTCAGTGCTGCTCAGAGCAAGACACTCAGATGTGCCAGCCATATCTACACCAAAGCACTCAGCTTAATTTTAGATCCTTGCATTTAAAAAAGGAGTTAGAGATGGTAACAGAAGTCTGCCTAGCTCTGACAACTCTTTATCAAAAAGGAGACTGAAATAATCTGCCCAAAAAACTCCCTGCTCTCTTTCTAGTTAGAATCTACTTTATATTTTAAAAAATTACAATTGTTTATTTTAATTTTATGTGGAGAAGTGTTTTGCCCACATGTACATATGTGCACACATGCATTTCTGGTGCCCTCGGAGGTCAGAAGAGGACATCAGATCCCCTGAAACTGGACTTATGAAAGGTTGCCAACCACCATGTGGGTGCTGGGACCCAGTCTCCCATCCTCTACGAAAGCAGCCAGTGCTCTTAACCCCTGAGCCATCTCTCCAGCCCCTCCTGGGTGCTATTTAACAAAAGTGACTACTACTTCAGTGACAGGATTGTTAGGATTAAGCTGGCCTGCCCTGCCACCTAACCAGCTCAAGGACCTATGACTGCTTCATCAATATGCAGGTATGGAAGTCCCTTTAAGAAGACAAGCCCTGTCCACTCCCAAGGCAAGTTCTTGGCCCTCTCCAGTCTCTCTCTCTCTCTCTCTCTCTCTCTCTCTCTCTCTCTCTCTCTCTCGTTCTTCTGAAGAGGCAGCTCTCTGTCTCTCTCTCCTCCCTCTTCTCTCTCCTCTGTGGACAGAGACTGCTCATTCATTTCTGTGTCTTGAATAATGACACAGAAACTATATTAATTACAACACTGCTTGGCTCAGGCTTCTTATTAACTAACTCTTACATCTTAAACTAACCCATTTCTATTCTGTGTATCACCACGAGGCTGTGGCTTACCAGGTAAAACAGTGTGGGACTATTTTATTATAAATTGCAACACTCCTCTCTCCTTCTCTCTCTCTCTTTCTCTCTGTCTGTCTCTGCATCCCTCCCTCCCCCCCCACACCTTCCCAATACCCTCTTCCTAAATAAAACTCCATACTCCCCAAACTCTCTCTGCATGCTGTATCCTGTTTCTTGCTCGTGTTCCTTACTGGCCATGAGACCCACCAAGGTCCCACTCTGGCTGTATCTTATAGGGATGATGGTGAAGGCTGAAAGTTTCATTTACGTTATTGTATTATTCACTATTTTATTGCTGTGAAGAGACATTATGACCATGGCAACTCTTACAAAGGCAAGCATTTTATTGGGGACTGGCTTACAGTTTCAGAAGTCTGGTCTATTATCATAACGACAGGGAGCATGACAGCAGACACGGTGCTGGAGAAGCTGCTGAGAGTCCTACATCTGGGTCCACAAGCAGCAGGAAGAGTGAGTGACTCTGGGCCTGGCTTGAGCTTTTGAAACTCAAAGCCTACCCTCAAGGATACTTTCAACGAGATCACATGTCCTAATCCTTTTCAAATAGTGCAACTCCCTCATGACCAAGTATTCAAATAGAGCAGCCTACGGGGTCCCTTCGTATTTAAACCACCACATATATCATACAGAATTTTTCAATTTAAATATTGTATGACATTTTTGTCTGTCTGTCCATTTCTGTGCTAATCACAGTGTGAGAGTGAAGTTTGGGGAGCAGCTTGCAAGAATCACCTGTCTTCCTCCTACCATGCGAATCTTGGAGACCAAACGCTTGTCAGTAGGCATTGCCGTGTCTCCACCCACTGAGCCATCTCACTGGTCCTAGGAAACGTGTTCAAATCCTCTACTGCCATGTCTCCACCCGCTGAGCCATCTCTCTGGTCCTAGGAAACGTGTTCAAATCCTCTACTGCCGTGTCTCCACCCACTGAGCCGTCTCACTGGTCCTAGGAAACGTGTTCAAATCCTCTAATGCTGTGTTGCTCTTGAGCACACTCCACTCTCAATAAGCATAAAATCAAAGATAAATCACAACAATGAAAAATCAACCACAGGAAGAATTATTTGATAAACAGGATGTTACTACTTATGGAATATTTTGCTCAAAGAAAAAATTGGATAAATCCTCCTAAAAGCATCAGAGCTACAGAGAAGAAATAAGACAAGGTCTTGCAATGTAGACTAGTGTGGTTCCAAACCTGCAATCTTTCTCCCTAATGTGACATTCTGGGGTTACAAGTGCACCCCATCACTTCCAGCAGTAGGTTTCTCAATCTGCACACAGGCGTGTCACTACAAATGTAAGGAAGTTTTGTTTATACAGAGTTAGGTCATTCACTGTCCTCCAGCCTTTTCTCTGGAAGACGTATCCCTCTTTCCACACGAAGCCAAAGGTCTCTGATGTGTCTGCTAACAGCCGTGAGCTGTCCCTGTGTGACTGCGAGAAGCTGATTTCACCTGTAAAGGAGATGATTTGTGTGAACATTGCTGGGAGTCATTTTTAACATACTTGTAAACGGTGAACATGCTTTTTAAAAATTATCTCTCTAATACATGTGGAATCTTTGGCTCATTCTGCAGTGAGTTTTATTTTGATAGTTGGAATTTTTAAGTGTACTAAACTGATTGTTAAATTTAATTAAATGATTGTTGTTTTATTCCTAGTGTTAAGAAGATATTCTCATCAAATATAATAAAACAAGAGATTCAAACATCTTTTCACTGTTTAAATCAATATTATTATTATAGTCTCAGTATAGATCAGTATAGATTAGTGGGAAAGTAGGAAGACAAAGTACAATGTATGCATTTTTATTTGTTTTCAAATTATCTGCGGGAAACATTATTGGTACCTTTCCCCAAAACAGCTATCGAATTAAGTTAATTGGTCTGGGGATGGGATGTAACTTAGTGACAGAATATTTAATTAGCATGCTCAAGACCCTCAATTGTGAGTACTAAAAATGTTTTAATAAAATTAAACTAAATATTCTGTAGTAATTATTTAAATGTGTCCTTTTTAACACATGCAGTGTTGAAAGTCTCTCGCCAACACTTTCAAAAATAGCTGGGAAACCATTAGTTTGGCCTACAATTCATCTGTGCAGCAGAGACTTCCAGAGCCAGGATGAGGGGCCAAGTGCATCCTACCTTCTCAGAGCTCACAGTCCAGGAGACGTGTGTGTCAGGCACTTATTGTAGGTAGGAACAGTCTGTGTGTGAGTGTGTCTGTACGTATGTGCAGCTAAATCAAGTTTAAGGAAGGGAATATCAGATAGGCACAAATCCGTTCTTCATCCATTCCCTCAGCCTTGTCTCAACTGTGCAATAGGTAATAAAATGTGCTCAGCAGTCTCGGGCAGCTCTTTGCATTCCTTCTGAAATCACTGGGCTTCTACATACTTCTTTTTCCTTTCCCAGTCACACTGCTAGATAGAGCACTAGCCTGTTTCACTTCAGAAAACTTGAGAACGTTACAGAAAAGGTGACAAGACAATTGAGTCTAAAACCCCTGCTTCTCACCTTCCATCTTTCCACCTCCCCTGGAAAGTATGCCTGAAAGCACCCTACTCTCACGCCTCTCACCCTACTCCCACCCTAGAATCATGGGGACCCTGCCTTCTTCTTGCAGAGTCTGCCCTTCACTGGGCAGCACACGTGTCATGTTGAGGGCTGTCCACCTGGTACTCCGGGGTCTGGGTCAGGGAAAGCAGTGTGTGTACCATCTTCTGCTTGGGGCAAAAATTCCCCGGCAAGCTTGTTCTCTTCAGGGTGAATATCTCCAGGCTATCTGTGGACTGACTGGAAATATCCAAGAGATGCTTCTGTGAAAGGACAAAAGAACAAATGAAAGAATTGCCAAAGAAATGGAGCCCTTGCTGACTACTGTTCGCTTTCCCTACCTGGGGGAACAGCAGAGCTAGGAGACTGTGTTCCCTACTGCCTAAATACAAAAGTCTCTTAAGAAAAAAGAATAGTGAACACCCTTACCCAGAGTTCATTCTGTTCTTGCTCCCTGCCTTGGCTTCTGGCCCAAGGTGGGGGGCGGCATTTGATGGTATGCCAGTGAAGCAGAGAAACTGCTTCAGAGTCACCTTTTCTCATTGTACCCCAGGACGCCTGGCAGACAATCATCCACTTTTGCTTCCTGGTACCTCCCTTTTCCTGTCATGTCTTCCTGAGGAATCCATCTTGCAGATCTCCTAATTTAGGGTTCTGAATTCTCTTTGAATTTCCCTTGCAAACAAATCCTGTACAAATAGCTTTGCCCAGTGTGATTTTCAGGAGGTTCTCCACTCTCTCTCTTTGCCCACTGTGATTTTCAG
>JAQHUG010000192.1:855220-874041 GCA_028555095.1 Dicrostonyx torquatus | reverse complement strand
TCAGAGTGTTTGCTGTCTGAAGCATTTATTCTATTCACCTGTCTGTTCATAGGAGGAAACTCCAGGAACTCCAAAAAAGAAGGAAGCTAAGAAAAAATTCAAACTTGAGCCACATGATGATCAAGTTTTTCTGGATGGAAATGAGGTAAGATTAGAATATTGGATTTGAGTATGATAGAACGCCAGTTTTTCATAGAATATCTTAGGAATATATTAATGCCATCACTATGATAAGAAATAATTTAGAAAAATCTAATAATAAATTTAAGTACATGAAAGTAACTTTCGAAAAATTCACTTTTCTAATCCTGTTTTATAAGAAGTTAGAATCAGATCTGACTGGATATGAGTGATGTAAAACCTGAAATTACGATCGCTTAGTATAGAGCAGATGCTGATCTCTGTCTCATTAGTGTAGTCTAGGGGTGAGCAGCACAGGCATGGAGCTCCATGGCCTGAGATCCTCCTTTCTTTTTCCCTGTGTTAGAATCTTCTGGCCAAGGTGCCTCAGGATCCATGAAGACCATTAAACTTAAAACTACATCCACAAAGAAAAGGAATGAGAGGCACGTTTATTCCTTTTTAGCTAACCATCTTATGGATGCATACTTGGATTTACTGATTACCTGAAATAAAGTCTTAAAAATGCACTTTTTATACTGAGGGTTTAATTTGCCCAGTTAGAATGCAGAATTTCTATTGTCATAGAGAGAAGCAGCAGAATGGTTCGTGGGAATCACCTACTGGTTTCTGGCTCTTCGATGGTGTTTCATCAGACACAGCTCTTGAGAGGCCTGAAATTTTCAACATTGCTAATGCTTTGTTCAGGGACATAGCTCCATTCTTTCTTTTGTAATGAGATTTGTGTGGTGATGGCCTTGCATGAAGGCTGCTATGGTAGTCACTTAACTACTACAAAAATAGTAACTCTGTCTTAGCAGCTGAACTGATGTGAATTTCAAGACATATTTTTTCTTAATTCACTTATATCAATTATCAAATATGTAAAAAGCAGTGGCTCCTAGGGCTCTCTGTTTAAAATTCTGCAATGGAAAGAGCTTAGATATCTTGAGTTAAGTGTTGAGTACACCAGTATGTGCCAGATGCTTCACAGATGCTGGAAATGGTATAGTAAAATACAATGCAATTCTCTGTAAAGAATTTTAGAGTCCACTAAAGACATAGGCACCTACACATCTTTCTGTATTCTAGATAATGTAGTAGTAACTGATAATGCTGGTTACCAGTTAGGTAGGCTTAATTTAGTCAGGAAGGATAAGGAGAGTCTAGAGACGGTAGACACGACTTAAGTCTTCAGAACTGACTGGCAGATTGCCCATTGTACCAGGAAGGAATTATAGGTCTGTCCGGGAGGAAGCAGGTTGAACAAAAGCTGGACGCTTGTCATCTTGGAAAGGTTAGTTTGTGTACACACATACCCACACACTCAAGAAACACCATGTCTCTGGACTTTTAAAATTGGAA
Organism: Dicrostonyx torquatus; assembly: GCA_028555095.1. Taxonomy (NCBI): domain Eukaryota; kingdom Metazoa; phylum Chordata; class Mammalia; order Rodentia; family Cricetidae; genus Dicrostonyx; species Dicrostonyx torquatus. The sequence continues at coordinate 872,556 of JAQHUG010000192.1, read as the reverse complement.
AATGTCTCTTTTTAAAATATAGCAGTTTGGGGTTTTATTTAGTGGTAAGTAGCAAAACTAATGTTTGTGAATCTAATTCCCAGGGAATATATAAACAGTATAATAAAGGTTGAGTTGAAATCCCGACTGTTAGAAATATAAATAAATCAGAAGAACAATAAAAAGGTTATTCAAAATAGAACTCGGAAATGGAAGAATGCTGTACTTTACAGACACTGAGAGCTCAAGCTAAGAGCCTTTTAATGATTGAGTGTATTTCTGATCTTAAAGGAAAAAGTTCTTCAGGTGTTAGGAGGTTGGGGTGCCTTTGAGGAGCTACAGTGTGAGTAAACTTGACTACAATGTGACCGTAGAACTTTTAAGCACTGAGATTTCTTGATTCTTCTAGGTGTATGTGTGGATCTATGACCCCGTTCACATTAAAACATTTGTCATGGGATTAATTCTTGGTAAGTAGGCGGATATAAGTAGCTTTTCAGTGTAATCTAGAGTTTAGAGGGCAAAGTGTAGCACCCCAAAGGTAAATATCTAAATTTAATACAAAGTAAGAACTGATTAAGAGGATACTTTACATAAAATTAGAATATAAGTGATAAACTAAAATTGTTTGCAACAACTAAAACAAATATTTTTTAAGAGATTAACATGGTAGAGCAGCCTGGTTAAATAGAGACAGGTGTAGCCACACATAGGAGGAAACACAGGACAGTCTTTGTAAGACTTAATTTTAACAGTGAAGTAGCGAGGACTAAACTTACAAAAGGTATCAGTGAAAGTGCGAGGGGAGGGAGGACACACACTCCAACAACCGATGGTATATAGATCAGGCGGTTTGACAATACTTTTCAAACTGTAGGTGTAGATACCTTGGCCCTGTAAATCTTGCAGGAATTTATCCTATATTCACCCATTTTGTGCCCACAGTTAAGCACAGTGTATGTGCTTGTCTACTATTTCAATCCACATACTTCAGACTACATTTAAAGAAAACAGTCTAGCAAATAACGTTCAAATTTTAAATGTCTGTATCTTTTGGCGTACCAATTACATTGAAAGGAATTCAGTTATGCTTTTCAGTGTTATTGGGTTTTGTTTTTGTTGCAGTGCCTGCAGTCAAACCCAGGGCTTTTTATACATGCTAGGCCAGCACTTCGCCACTGATCTACATTCCCCAGCCTAGAACTCATTCTGTTATGCAATTCAGTCATGCAATATACATGTGCGAGTATATTTGCAGTATTGTCTCTCATGTAAAACTGAAAGTTCAAGTTTCTTGGTAGAAGAATGAAATAATGGCAGTGTAATAGAATTTCATGAAGCTTTTAAAGATTGAAAAGAGAAAACCACCAAAGAGAGAATTACCTAAATTCATTTATTTAGAAAAGGTTATTTGTAACTAATTTTTATTGTACGTAAGCAGTCTCTGGAAATAGAAAATAAGCTTAGTAGTGTTTACTGCCGGAAGGTGGGACAAAAACTGAATGATTTAATCTTTACTATAACCTTTAACTCATTTTTTATATAGGTTTTATGCTTGTACATGTATTTTTTTAAAGTTTGGGGACAAGATTGGGTTGGAAAAAATAATTAAATAGCGAAAACAGATACTAGTTAAAATATGATTGGTCAATAGAATGCTATAGAATCCCATTTAGAGGAACTTACTGTAAGAACTGAAACTTAATTAAACTACAAAAGATAGTTCTGTTGATTGCTTGCAATGTGGCAGTCACTTTGTTATTAATTCTTTCTGATGTCTCATTCTAATAATAACATATTTTTTTAAATATTTATTTATTATGTACACAATATTGTCTGCGTGTATGCCTGCAGGCCAGAAGAGGGCACCAGATCTCATTACAGATGGTTGTGAGCCACCATGTGGTTGCTTGTAATTGAACTCAGGACCTTTGGAAGAGCAGGCAATGCTCTTAACCTCTGAGTCACCTCTAGCTCCATAAGAACAGATATTTATCAAATACAAGGTAAAATATCTTTGAGAGGATTACCTAGCTTACACATGATAGAGCAAGAATTGGAATTCTCTTCTTAATGGTAAAGACCTAATAACCAGGCTACTCATCTCCTAACAGTTTTCCTTCAGGTGCTACTATGATTTCAAAAAATAAATAAAGCTAGAGGTGCTTGTATATAGTTTCCATAACTACTCTGTCCCCTACCCCCTTTATTTTGAGAGTCTGTGAATCTGATTCCTTTGGGAAGGAGTCTACAGAATTTTAAGAGTTGGGTATTGTTTTGTTGTGGGGTTTTGTTTTGTTTTTCAAGACAGGATCTTTCTACATAGCCCTGGCTCTCCTGGAACTCACTTGTGTAGGCCAGGCTGACCTCAAATTCACAGAGATCTGCCTGCATCTGCCTCCTGAGGACTGAGATTAAAGGTTTGCACCACCACCCCACTGTCTAGCTGTTTGGTTTTTTTTAAGCTTCCTTACTCCTAATATTAAAAAAAGCTTCAAAGTGACAATAGTTTTAATTTATATGCAGTAATTTTTATAATTAATGTAATATAGACTTTAGTCTATATTAACCTAGTTTAAGAACAATATAAAGTGAAATTGCTAATAATTCCTTTTTATGCAAATGGTACTTTTTTGCTTGAAGTATTTATCAGTTTTCCCCCTAAGAAAAGAACGTGTTCACTGTTAATCGTAACCACCCCATTAGGATATTTGTTCTAAAACTTTTAACTTTTTTTGTACGTAATTTTGTCATTTCTTATTCCAGTTATTGCAGTAATAGCAGCCACCCTCTTCCCTCTCTGGCCAGCAGAAATGAGAGTAGGTGTCTATTACCTCAGTGTGGGTGCAGGCTGTTTTGTGGCCAGCATTCTTCTCCTTGCTATTGGTAAGTGTTTAATAATGCTGATCTGGGTATAGGTAGGTGTTGAGCACTTAGACTTTAACCTGGAGTGGAGCTCCAATGGAGTTTAATAGCAAATAGCAAAATTAATACAGATTAAGTCCAGAAGTGTTACCCTCCTTTCTGGGTCAGATCTCAGAGCTCAAACATGATTACATTGATTCTGATCAGGGATTTGCTCTATCTTTTCAAAATTTAATCTTTTATTAATACTGCATTTGATTAATGAACATAATTCTGTACAGTATAAAGTACAATTTATATATATGTGTGTGTGTGTGTATGGATTGAGGAATGATTAAATCAAGTTAAAATATCCATTACCTTGTTTAGCTATCGTTTTTATGCTGAGACATTTGAAATTTACTTAGTTATTTTGAAATATATATTGTTGTAGTTTAATCTGCATGTAGTTATGTCTTAAAATTAGCTATAATGAAGATTTATTTTTGCAGTGATGAATCATTAGTAGATATTTGGTAAGGTAAATGAAGTTTGTATTAAACATTTAAGTTCAATTCATATATTCAGTTAAGTAGTTCTAAACAATTTGTTTGCCACTTTAGGGGACATTACAACTTTTCACATGGGTACCAAAATTATAAATTACTAAAAACCAAACAGGAAATAAAAATGAATTTTTTAATTCAAAATTATTGAGATCTTTCATGCCTTTTTTAAAAGACAGGATCTCATTATGTAGCCCTGGCTAGCCTAAACTCACTATGTAGACCAGGCCAGCCTCAAACTCACAGAAATTTACCTGTCTCTGCCTTTCCAAGTGCTAGAATTAAAAGCACTTGCCACCTCTCCCAGCCAAGAGTAGTATTCTTTTATAGAAAATAAATCACCCACAGTATTGATCTAGTTCCTGTTGTTGAAAGACACAACACTAAAGTAGATGCATATTATCTAATAGTTAATTTTTATTTCTGTGAAGCATCATTACTATAGCCCTAAACAGTTTTCTCTGTTCACACTTTCCCCCTGGTCACCAGGGTATCTTGAGTTGGTGAGACCACCCACATGAACCCAGCATTTCATCTACTAATTTTTAGTCTACCATGGTGACAGGACCCCCTCCTCCACATACATACATTTCATCTGTATTCCCTGACTAAATGAGTCCCTTTCCACCTTTCTTTTTTTTTTTCCTTCTTCTAGCTTAGTCCTCTTGAGAAAAACCACTTGCTGCTTCTGCAGAAAGCACAGCACAATTGTAGGCCACGAAATAATAACCAATCTTACTGAACAGGCAACTAGTGTCAGTATGATGCCTATATCAAGAAGAAAAGCCACAAACTTTGAACTTACATTTAGATACAATAAATCAATCTTACTATTTGACCAAACTGTCAAACCAGTGAAATTTACAGAATTCTTTGCAATTTTTCAGCAAAGGGTTAGCTCTACTGACTAGATTTATTCTAGTTGCTATATTTTAATTAAGCCGTAGTCACTGTGATTTATGTTAGATTGTTTTGACCTTTAAAATGTTCCTTGAATTTGGAAAATATTTTTTCAAGTTCCTGTATATATAAATATGTAGTTTGGATCAGATAGTCTTGCAAGTTTAAGTTAGGAACAAACCGTTATACATGTAATTAAATGTTAAGACAAGGTCTTTTGTCTTGGCCAAATTATCATCAAAATTGCTCTATAGCAGAGAATGACCTTGAATTTATTACCCCCATTTTTGTGTCCCAGATGCTGCCATTGTGGGCATGCATTACCATGCCTGGTTTTATGTGATACTGGGAATTAAACCCGAAGGCTCTTCCTGCTTGCTAGGCAAGCGTTCCACCAACTGAGCTAATTCCACCCTCTGAATTTTTCTTTGAAATAGTTTTAATCTATGGCCCATTTACAAATCCAGTGGTATAGAATTGTTCAAAAGTCTTTTGGTGTTTTTTCAATTTGCATGGTTAAATCACCACTTAAGTAGGACTGTGACATTTTTCTAAAATGTAGAGCTTTTACTACAAGAAATGGTAGGGTGGTATATGTTGTACTTTTTCTGTGGTTCATTCTTTTATCTATTGCTATATAAAGCTGAAATGTTAGTATTCTTCTGTGTGTAGTTTACACGTCATAAGAAGTTGTTTTATTTATAACCTTTTTATAATGCTTTTTCTTAGATTTGATAAAATATTTTACCTATCTTATAACTCTGTGAATGAACTAAAACATCGCAGTTGTATTTGAAGGAAAGAATGTGTTGCCTCTTTAAAAGTTACACGTTATCTTTTTTTTTTTTTTTTAATTGATTTTTTGAGACAGGGTTTCTCAGTAGAGCTGTGGAGCCTGTTCTAGCACTCACTCTGTAGACCAGGCTGGCCTCAAATTCACGGAGATCTGCCTGCCCCTGCCTCCCAAGTAGTGAGACTAAAGGCATGCATCACCATCATTACAGCTTCAAATATACTTACCTTCTTTGTGTCATGAGTAATTCTGATCTGCAGTATTATTTGATATATTTTTATTCTCATGAAAATAAAAATACTACTTTATAAGAAAAATTATAAATACTGCCTTATAAATTAAGGCAGATATAAAAACCCTTGTCCTTTGATTTATTCAAAGCACAATAATGAAAAAAACATGGATTAACTATTTTGTAAGCTTTCTTTGAAATAGTTATTTTTAATTTTAAAGAGAATTGAACAATACAAAACTGTTTACCCTAGTACATTTGTATAATACTTGTGACCTTTTAAAAAAAGAAAGAAGCCAGGTGTGGTGGCACACACCTTTCATCCTCACACTCAACGAACACCTTTCATCCTCACACTCCAAGGTAAGAAGCAGGCGGATCTGAGTTTGAGGCCAGCTTGATCTACAGAGCAAGTTCCGGGAAAGCCAGGCTACAGAAAGAAAGCCTGTTTTGGGTAATAAAGGGAAAAAAAGAGAAAAAATAAAAATCACTAATCTGTACAGCATTGGTAAATAATAGAAATCCATTTGAAATATTGAGGTGTTTGATAATAATACACCTGATAATCTCAACCAAGCGTGATTACAAAACGCTGTGATCCCAGCTACTTGGAAGGCTGAGGCAGGAGTCAGGACCATCTTGGATTACATAGCAAATCACAGGCTCTGGACAGTGTAGCCTGTCTCAGAATTTAAAAGGGTTGAAGATAGAGTTTTATGTTGCTCCGCTGGTAAACTGCCCTGGATTCAAGCCCAAGTGCCAACCAAAACAACAAAAAGAGTTTTCTCATACACCATGCATTTGAGCAGTCTTGCTGTGTTAGCATTACAGTTTCCTGGGGTTTCTTTGGTTTTTTCTTGTAGTTTTGAAATAGAATCATGATGTGTATACCAGACCTGGCCTCCAAATCCTAGGATTACAGGCCTGCACCCTATACCTAGCTTATATTTTAGGTATGTAAAATTTTTCTTAATATTGAGGGAGTTGGTACTTAAACATAATTTACCTAATTAATACAACAAGAATTCAGTGATAGAAATTTTCTAATGCCTGAATTCTTCTTCCAAGGCTAAGCCGTCTTGTAGAGAGATGAGTTAGCACATGCTTTAGCTTCACAACATATGTAAGGACCCACTGACTTGTTCACACATATTTTAAAATCAGAAATAATAATATATTTCTGTATATGGACTTGTTCAGCATTATATTTGCTTTTCTAACACATTGTATGTTGAATGTAGTTTTAGTATTTTTTTAATCAAGATAAGTACATAAGCACCAGGAAGTAAAGCATTTTCCTTTTTTCCAGTTGGTTTTTAACAGATCATACATGACTCTTACTCTTTCTTTGTACTGTGATCTCATGAATGCTTCAACTTTCAGCTGACTACTGTTTCCTGCAGTACATCACAAAATGTATAAACCCTAAGTGTGTGTCCATGAAACAGCATCCATATTTGAAAAAAATAGAATTTTTTAAGTGTGTCATTACATTTGTGCCCTAAGTTGAGAGCAGAATACTCTGTTCTTATAATATTCTCATCTGCTAAGCTAGTCTGATTTTAAATTTTCATCTCTATGGTGTATAATTGTGCAAATAAAGCTAATTATTGTCTCAGTTTCTTACTCACAAATTTTTACTGTCGTTGATTCGGTGCTTAATTTATTCAGGAGAAACTTTTCTCCCCACAGCTCGCTGTATTCTGTTCCTCATCATTTGGCTGATAACTGGAGGAAGGCACCACTTTTGGTTCTTGCCAAACCTAACTGCTGATGTGGGCTTCATTGACTCCTTCAGGCCTCTGTACACACATGAATACAAAGGACCAAAAGCAGACTTAAAGAAAGATGAGAGATCGGAAACCAAAAAGCAACAGAAGTCCGACAGTGAGGAAAAGTCAGACAGTGAGAAAAAGGAAGATGAAGATGGGAAAGTAGCACCAGGGAATCATGGAACAGAAGGCTCCGGTGGAGAGCGGCACTCAGACACAGACAGTGACAGGAGGGAAGATGACCGGTCCCAGCACAGTAGTGGGAACGGGAATGATTTTGAGATGATCACGAAAGAGGAACTGGAACAGCAGACAGATGGAGATTGTGATGAAGAAGATGATGACAAAGATGGAGAAATGCACAAATCTGCACATGAAAAATTATAATCTGACGAATTTGGGGACTGAATAAGTGCAGCAAGTTGGGTTTTCTGCGTTGGTGATCATAATGTACACATGGCATTTGTAGCATTCTTTAAATCCATTTTCTGAAATGTATTTGACATTCAGTTAGAGTCCGCCTTTTGTTTTGTAGAGCATTGGTACTATTGGCACAGTCTAAAGCCATTACTAATTTTATCCATCTGATGATTTTACAGTAAGTAGGCCTCATTTTGATAGTCATCCACGAAATATTGTCCACAGTGACATTTAGATTAAGGGCATTGTTGATAGTTGTATGGCTTTTTACTGTTAAGACTAATGGAAATCACTAAAGAAACTGCAGCATTTCAAATTATGCATAAGTATATAGCCATTTTGCAGTTTCTTTACGATGAAATGCTTAAACTCATTGTTCTTGGTAGCTATGCTTTTGTTTTTCTTCATAAATTATACCAGAAAATTCCTTATTAAGATTTTGAGTTAGCAGGGATCAAGAACATTTTGTGGAAACAAACCAGCTAGTAACAGTACAGCAATACTTTTAATTTAGCTACAAATTCTCCTTTTCCAACTTAGGAAATCCAAACTGAATTGTGCATTCAATCCAGAGAAAGGTGGTCATCTCCAACACAGTGAAGAGCACTGATTAGAAGATGAGGGCTCTTCCTTCCTCCCATCTCCTTGTCATAAAATGTATTCTGTACATAATTTACAAATAAAACATTTTATTTTAATTGTTACTTATTATTTAGACATTTCTCAACACTTAAATTTGTAAAACAACAACCATGTAAGGGTATGTTTTTAGAGTTTCAGTAACCCACAGGACATCTGATCTTTCTACAGCAGCTTCAGTTGTGTGCCAACATTCCATGTATTTTAGTAGGAGTAAAAATGATCCTTATTTTAAATAAGAACAGAGTTAAAGTAGCTGTTTGTACGCCTTAATGTTCATTTTGATTTATTTTAAATCTTTACATTTAGAAATGGGGACTATGTTATCAGACCAGGAGGCACTGCTGTGAAAGACAATTTGCTGTTCTAAAATACCAATTAAAAATAAAGGATATAAAAGAAAACATAGAAAACCATTGGACTCTAATTGTTTCAAACTAGTTCTGCCATTTCATTTTTTTACACACTTTAGTTACAGACCTTTTAAAACACTTGTTTACTTACAAGCATTCATTCCTTTGAGCTACAATCTTACACACTAATAGTGAGAACTAAGTGACTTTCCTTCAGTCACTGTGACTTTGTTATAGTTAGTAAGTGGTGGAATATGTAAGGTCTTCATCCTTCTTTAGGCTGCCCCCTCCCCCAGTGTTTGACTAAAGATGACCTTGAATTGTGAGAAAGTGCACTCTGTATATTGAAATCTTAGGAACTATGGCTTGATCATTTCCTCGGTCTTCCCTGTTTGTGGATGGAACTGTGGCTGTAGTCCTTCAAGAGTTTCCTCAAAGCACTGTGCAGTGGTTGTAGTGCCTGGGTATTTTTCATCCATGTTTGCAGAGCCCTTCTGCTTCACTTCCACAGTAAAGAAAAGGGTAACTAAAGCTTATGGGCATACTAGTTTCAGTGGATTGGTCCTTTTGGGGGCTAGGATGTTTTGTAACACTAAAACTGCTTTGTTAACCTCTACTACTATGGTACCCAGGCACTCAATACTTATGTGCGAGTTCTTTATAACATTTGTCTTGTGTCTAGTCTTAAAAAGTGAGGAGTGCTATAGCTTAAAGTCCACCCATTGATATGTGTGAGTTTCTACAGCATTTATAAACATTTGATGAACTTTGGGGGGATAGTCTTACTGTAGTTAAATATGAGCTAGAAACTTCAGTTTATTGTATGCCTCAAGGTTGAACAGTTTAAACAAATAGAAAAATCAAAATGCTTCCTCTATCATAGTTTTTCAGAAGTCTTGGTTGGCTAACTAAATATCCTTGTGTCCAAGCATGGAGAATTGTTTACAATAGCCAATGGAGTGGTGGTTTTAAACAGTGATTTCATATGCTGCTGTAAGTAGAAGCACAAAGCTTTTGAGTAATGTGGGATTTATTGTGGAGTGTGTACACTGGCCTAAGCAGGACTGGACCAGCGAGGGCCTGCGTCCGGGTGGAAGAATGGTGCATATGTGAATGTTCTCAAAATTAAGGTATTATTATCTAGGGTGCTTTACCTTTCCCTCCTATTGAATTCTTTAAGTTTTAAATTATAAGGCCTTCTCGGAGAATGTTAATTGATAATCTCAATGAATACTACTCAGAAAGTAATAAATTTTAATATATTACATTGAAATATGCAGTAGTGGTGGATTTTGGTGTTTTCTCCCTCTTTCTGGTTTTTTATTGTACCAATTGCTTCTGGCTAGAAACATGTCATTTGTAAGTTTTCTTTTTTAAGACTTTGAGGAATTGGAAAACCATGTGTACAGTTGTTTTTCATTATGGTTACATATTGTGAAGTCTGGAATTTAGGATTAGCAAATCCTAAACCCCCTATGTAAGGGAAGTATGGGGTTTCTACAGGCCTCTGTTAATACCGTCTCATCAACAGGAAACTTGTTTTAGTTGTCTCTGTTTAGAAGACATGTTAATATGTGTTAGTGAATCCTTAACATTGAACTTCTGACCAATAGAATATTAACTTCTGCCCGAACATATTTTCTCCATAACTCACATCATTGTATTTTTACCCTTCAGGAACATGAGATGGCATTTTAACACTACCTTTGGTGATCATTTTAAACTAAATCACCAACAAAAAGCACAAAAGTGAAAAACAAACATTAAATAGCAAAAAAGCAGTGCAAAAGCTAGAAAAAGGCAGCCCTGTCCAGTTGCCTCTGCTCTCTGAAATTGGATTTATTGATGAATCATGCTCCAACACTGAGTAATGTTTTAAGTATTTATTCTTCCTGGAAATAGCTTCTAATTATATCATCAATAAACTGCTTCTTCTCTATTACAGCAGTGTTTCAGGTCTATTCACTGATTCAGTAATAATGAGCTTTCACATGTCAGAATCTACTAAGGCAAACCCATGAATGAAAGCCCAATTCTGCCACCATGGAGCTCCATGCAGTGTGATGAGTGCTGGGCAAGGATTTGCCAGATATGCTGGGTGTCTCTTACCTGCCCAGCTCCTCTTTGGTTCTGCCACTGAGGGAGACCTGAATGGAGAGGAGCAGTGGACTCTTGTTTCTTCTGGCCAAAATCTATGTGGGGAGGAAAGGGTTCATTGCACCTTACATTACAATTCCATCACTGAGGGAAGCCAGGGTAGGAACTGATGGAGACCTACCTCATAGAGGAGTACTGCTTAATGGCACCTCTCTGTGACTTGCTCAGTCTGCTTGCAGGTGTATTGTTGTTTGTTGTTGTTTTTTTTCTGGGGGATTTTTGCTTTATTGTTTTTGGTTTTTGAGACAGTGTTTCTCTGTGTAACAACCCTGACTATCCTGGAACTTGCTTTGTAAATTAGGCTGGCCTCGAACTCAAAGAGATCTGCCTGCCTCTGCCTCCCGAGTACTGGGATTAAAGGCATACACCTAGCTTCAGTCTGCTTTTTTTTAATTATGTTTTGAGATTACAATTATAATTTAAATCATGTTTTGAGACTATAATTACATCATTTCCCCTTCCCTTTACTCACTCCAAACCCTCCTCTATATTCCTCCTTTTTCCAAATTTCTGACTCATATTTTTATTAATTTTTGTTACAAAAATACATTCCCAAATATATAAGTAAAACCTGCCCAGTCTGTATAATATGTTTTCAGGGCTGACCGTCACTTGATATTGCATAACCGATTGATGTGTTCTTAGAGAAGACCATTTCTCCTGTCTGAGCATACCTGTAGTTCTTTGTGTAGGGTCGAGGCCTCGTGGAATTTCTCTATTTTATGCTAGCATGTCTGTTGTTCTCATGCTCATGTTCTAGCATGCTCAGCTCATGTTTAGGCAGTCATGTTGGTGACTTGATAGATGCAGTTTCTGACCTAAATAGGAGACACCTCAAACTTTGATATCCTCTGGCCCTTACTGTACATGAACAATAAAAACAGAGACAGATAGGGATTCAACCTGAAGATCAGAAAAGAAAAGCAACTAAGTCAACATAGAGAGCTCTTTCCTCTATGAAATCTTCAGACTGAAAGAGAGCAAATTCCTGTCTCGTCCCACTTTATATCCCCCTCTAGTGCTGGAATTAAAGGCATGACTACCACCGTCTGGCCTCTATGGCTAACTAGCATGGCTGCTGGGATTAAATGTGTGTGCCGCCACTGCCTGCCCTGTATAGCTGACTAGTGTGGCTGTTTTGTGTTTTGATCTTCAGGCAAGCTTTATTAAAATACAAAATGTAATATCAATTTTTGTCTGAAATTTAAAAAGCTATAACTAATATAAGAAAAATTATGCAATAAGATCAATATGTATAATATACACAGGCAATAAAAATAGCAACAATGTTTGCTGTGGGGCAATGATCTGTACCCTGTCACTTGTATTTTAATAAAATGCTGATTGGCCACTAGCCAGGCAGGAAGTATAAGCAGGGTGATGAGAACAGGAGAATTCTTGGAAGAGGAAAGTCACAGTCTACAGTCACTCAGATGCAGAGGAAGCAAGATGAGAACACCTCACTGATAAAGGTACCAAGCCACATGGCAAACACAGACAAGAATTATGGGCTCATATAAGTTATATGAGTTAATAAGTCTGAGCTAATAGGCCAACCAGTTTATGATTAATGTAGACCTCTGTGTGTTTCTTTGGGACTAAATGGCTGCGGGACCAGGCAGGACAGAAAACTTTGTCAACAAATGTCTAGTCCATTTGCATTTGACAAATTCAGAGAAAATACTTCTTATCTGTCCTGTGTTGGTGAGTCCAAAGTCTTGTACCTAATTTAACTCCCTTAGAGACCCAAGAAGTAAATAATAGCAATTGAGTAAGCAGGAAGTACAAGTAAGTGACTTCCAAAAAATGTGAGAAATGACAGAAACAGCTGTCTACCTGGACAGTCACCCAAAATTCATCTGCAAGGTTGGGGCATCCAATCTTTGGCCTATAGGCTTAGCATATCCAACAGACTTTTCTGTGAAGCAGGATATACTGAAGGGCTGTTTCTCCTGTCTTGACAATATTTGACCATCTCTTTTGTGTACTGCTTGTCTAGTTAGGCTAGTATACTGTCAGCAGTCAAGGCAAGGGCATTTTCTTGCCCAGTGGCTCACTTTTACGACATAGAAAGTAAACTCCATGTGGAGTTTCTTCAATATCAATGATCATCTCTGAAGTAGATTGGTGCTGCCAGGAGGAGACATGTCTCATTGTCATAAAAAAAAGAACCCATGTTATTAAAAAACCTTGAATGCCATATTCTATAGATCTCTAAAATGTTTGAAGATGACCTAGCTAAAATATCCTTGATTGACCTTGAAAACATTCATAATGTGACTATAAGTTTGATTATAATAGGTGATTAACTACTAACATGCATTTCCTTATTATCCTAAATAGTTCGTAATAATAATTTTCAAAGACTAGAAATTTGCATTACATTGTTAAATAAGTTATATAGGTACAATAACTTGAACATGAGTAGAAATGTATGTATAATATGTTCTAACATAATTAATTTCAAATTTATAGCAATATACAAAATTTGTATACAATATACAAAAGTCCAATCCAATGTAAAACAGTTAAAACTAGTAGTTGCTTTTAAAAAGTAGATTCAATAATCTACGCTTTTATCCTGTCATATCTGTATTCCCTTTTTCAAAACAAGAACTCTGAATCTAATCTCCCTTATTCAACTTTCTTCCTGGCCATAAAAATAACTTGTAACCAACCCCTGTAAACAATTACAAATATCCATAATCCAAGAAGAGACCCAAAACCACCCACCCCACCTCTTGGAAATTGTGTTCTTAAATTTATTTCCTGCTATCTGGTGGCAATGGCTTTTTTTTTTTTTTTTTGGTTTTCGAGACAGGGTTTCTCTGCAGCTTTGGAGCCTGTCCTAGAACTAGCTCTTGTAGACCAGGCTGGTCTAGAACTCACAGAGATCCGCCTGCCTCTGCCTCCCAAGTGCTGGGATTAAAGGTGTGCGCCACCACCGCCTGGCGGCAATGGCATTTTTAAGGGATCCTGAAAATAAAAATTTGGGTTACTTGTCAAGTCCTGAAAGAGGTAGCTGTATCACTTGTTGCCCAGTTTCTGCATAATGGGAAAGTGCAGGGCTTGTCTAAGTTCCCGGCTAGAGTACTCCGTGAGGCTGGATCATCTCAGCTAATCACCTCGAAATTGTACTGAGCAGTCTACAATCCAAAGCCAATCGTTAGGTGTGTTTTTCAGCTTAGTGTGTTATAGTCCTGGAGGAATCGTCCTTGTGGGGCCCCACCTTTTTAAGACTTCAAAGGTCAATGTTAGGTATGCTCATGGTTCACTACAGAAAACTGATAAAAGATTCAAACCTGATCATGTACAGCAAGGTAGATGAAACCTCTTTTTAGAATTAGTACTCTATGACCATTAATATATAATACATTAATATGTAATACATATGTATATATTAAGTTTACAAATCTTGCACCTTAAGAAAAACTGTTAAAGAGTCAATATAAAACCAAAGGATTATGAGATTAGGGACAATAAAGTAGTCCTTAAATATTTGTTTTGCTTCTGTCCCATATCAGGTGGCTCTTCTGACATGAGACAGATTCTGAATTTCACATTAATAAGCATGGTTGGGTTTAGAGAAGGCAAGTGACACACTCCAACTCCAAAGCAAGCTTTAATTTTTTAATTGGACTGGGACTACAAAAAGACCATTTGCATTATATGTCTGTAGAGAATAGCAGAAACAAACATTTGAGACAATATGAAATTTGATCCTGTTGGAAATGTGATGTACCAATAGGTCAGTTAACCCTTTTTCTTGAGACATTTTTTTTCTGGATAATTTGTTCTTTTTCTTCAGAACAAATTTTTCATTTGTCCAGTGGTCTTCAGATTTCTTAGCTGGATACCTTTATTCTCCTGAAAAGACAGAAACAAAATCCTTCCCCAACCCTAATTTTGGGGAAGATTCTCTTTTACCAAGTTATATCTGATAAAATGAAAAGCATTTGTTAGTTTTATAGGTTAGTTTAGATTAAGCGGCTATGCTACTTGATGAACTGTCATCTCTTCTAATTAAGAACTGTCTCTTGTTAAAAATCACATCTTTATACATTTTGATGATTCCATAGCTTTTCTTCTCCTGTGGAAACAAAAGCAAACCTTTCCCAATGCAACACATGTCCTGGTTTCCATTCTGAGGTCATTACATCCTAAAAGTGTACCGACTGAATTAATTCCGTTGTTTTTTCTACTATCCAATGTCTCTCTGCAGATGCTGCTCCTTTCTCATTAGCATTTAGAAAATCCAAAATTAATAAGTTATACTGTCTATTTCTGGGGGTATTTATCATCCCTTTATGTTTACTTAACATATCTCTTAGAATTCGTTTTGGTCTTTCTATAACTGCCTGACCTGTAGGATTGTGTGATAAACCTGTAATATGCTTTATATTATAATAAGTAAATGCTTATTCATTTTGTTAGAGGCGTATGCTACAGCATTGTCTGTCTTTATTTGAGCAGGTATACCCATGCTGGCCTTAACTTCTAGCAAATGTGTAATTACCAAATCAGCCTTTTCTGAACTCAAAACAGTTGTGCATTGAAAACCTGAATAAGTACCAATAGTGTAGTGTACATATGTTAGTTTTATAAATTGTAGAAAATGGAACACATCCATCGGCCAGATTTCATTCCTTTGAGTACCCTTTGGTTTACTTCCTGCAGGTAGTGGTGTTTAGTTGTATAAAGAACAAATAGGACATTTCCTTATAATTCCTGTGGCTTGTTGCCAAATAATGGAAAATTCTTTTTTTAACCTTTGGTATTGACATATTTTTTATGAAATTTTGAGGCCTCCAGCACATTTCCAATCAGTAATTGATCAATTTCTGCATTACCTTGTGTTAGAGGACCTGGCAGACATGTATAAGATTGAATGTGTGTTATGTATATGGGAAGATTCCTATTCCTGAATTTATCTTGTAACTGAATAAATAATAAAGTCAATTCTGTATCATCTGTTATAAATTCAGTGGTCTCTATATGCAAAACAACTCTGCATATTAAAAATAAGTAACTATGTTGACAGGTTCTTTAAAATCCCTTAATACCATGAGAATAGCATATAATCCTGACTTTTGGACAGAATTATAAGGGCTTTGACCACATTGCTTAAATTTTCTGATTTGTAACATACCTTTCCTGATTTATTTGCATCAGTATAGCATGTAAGGGCTCCACTTATTGTTGTGTTTCATACAATGCAAGGAAGGATCCAGTTAGTTCTCTTTATAAGTTTAATTCTCTTGCTTTTGGAATATTTGTTGTTAATTTCTCCCAAAAAATTACTACGGGCTCTTTTCTATAATTTATTTCTTTCCCATAATTTGTCAATTTCATCATCATTAAAATGTGCTATACTTTCTATGGGTCTATATTTACTAAATAATGAAGTCTCAATTTTCCTTTTAGAATTAACTCAAAGACCTTTTCCATACAAGTTTTTAGTTTTTTACTTGATTTATGTGGTTAAAAGATCTGTTCTAAGATAATAACTTCCGTCTGCATTAAAATTCCTGTAGGAGAATGTTTGGAGGGTAATATGACCAAGTGCCATTAAGATTCGGATCCACACAATCCATATGTGCATTCTATAATTTCTCTTCTATCAAAGCCAATTCTCTCTCAACTTTAGCTGATAATTCCCTGGGACTATTCTAAGTCCTTGTCACTGTCTAAGATTTTGTTTAAATGAATCATTTCATCAGGTTTTATTCCAGTAGAACACCATAGATGTGAAATATCTCCTGGCAATCTTTGAAAGTCATTAAAAAGTCTGCAATCGATCTCTACTAATTTGCACCTTTTGAGGTCTAATTTTTTATACACATATTTTATAGCCTAAATAATTAATAGAATCACCTCTTTGTATTTTTTTTCAAGAGTAATTTGTAATTCCCAACAAGGCAAAATTGTCTTTACTTCTTCAAATATCCTTTCTAAAGTATCAGCATTTGAATCAGATAGCAAAATGTCATCCATGAAATAAATGGTAAACTACAGATTGAGGAAATTGCTTACATATCATTTTCAATGGATGACTTATAAAATATTGGATAGGGTGGGACTATTTACCATTCTGCATGGGAAAATCATCCATTAATCTCTCTTAGCATGTTGAGAATTATGATAAGCAGGCACCATGTCAGCAATTTTTTCTCTGTCTTTTTCTTGTAAAGGTATAGCGAAGAAACAATCTTTTAAATCAATTACTATAAGAGGCCATCTTTGGGCAACAGAGAAGGAAAAGACTGTAGAGGACCCACTGGCTGAATCACCTTATTAACAACAGCTCTTAGATCTATCTGTCACCATTCTCTATTTCTCAGATTTCTTTTTAACAATGAATGAAGGAGCTTATCAGCTGTATGAGTTCCCTTATAGAATTTTTGGGGTCATTTATGTATACTGTCATATCATCTGCAAATAGCAAAAGTTTGACTTCTTCCTTTCCAATTTGTATCCCTTTGATCTCCTTTTGTTGTCTTATTGCTCTAGCTAGAAGTTTTTAAGTACTATGTTAAATAGATAAGAAGAGAGTGAACAGCCTTTTCTTATTCCTGATTTTAGTGGAATTTCTTTGAGTTTCTCTCCATTTAAGTTGATGTTGGCTGTTGGCTTGCTGTACATTGCTTTTATTATGTTTAGGTATGTTCCTTGTATTCCTGA
>JAQHUG010000192.1:834232-851945 GCA_028555095.1 Dicrostonyx torquatus | reverse complement strand
GCAGTCTGGGCCAAGGCTCAGATGATCACAGTGCATTGGGGGATAGTAGCGGTGTATGGAAGCTTCTTGGGATCTCAGGGGTTTGGTGGGTAGAGGCGGGGCATGGGATGTTCCTCCCAGGGCTAAGGGCTAAGGAACTGAGCCCTCCAACAGGGAACCCGGGACACTTACCACTACAATGGCAGTCTGGGCCAAGACTCCGGTGGTCACAGATGTGGCAGATGATGGTAGCATGTATGTGGAGGTGTTTGGAGTCTCTGGGGCTTGGTGGGTGGGGTGGGGCATGGGATGTTCCTCCCAGGGCTAAGGGCTAAGGAACTGAGCCCTCCAACAGGGAACCCAGGACACTTACCACTGCAATGGCAGTCTGGGCCAAGACTCCGGTGGTCACAGATGTGGCAGATGATGGTAGCATGTATGTGGAGGTGTTTGGAGCCTCTGGGGCTTGGTGGGTGGGGTGGGGCATGGGATATTCCTACTAGGCTTATGGCCTAGAGAACTGAGCCTTCCAACCAGAAACTCAGACACTTATCTATCCAGAGGCAGTCTGGGCCAAGGCTCCAGTGGTCACAGATGTGGTGGAGGATGGTAGTCTTGTTCCATTTTCGAACTGTCTAACATATTATCAGAGACCCAAATCTCCCGATTATAATGGTTGTTCCCATTTTTTAATTTGGGAAAAAAACTGTTTTAACTAATTCCTGTCTTAAAGAATTCCCAATTGTCTTACCAAGTCTGCCTCTGATGTTGATGAAGATCTGAGGCTTTTTGCTTCTGCACAGAACAGTAAAAGCCTGACTGGATTTCAAGACAGCTACATAGTTTGGCAGCAGCCTAAGAAGGGGATTCAGGGAGAGGCTTCCAGGAGAGAAAAAAGAAAAACTTAGCCAGTAGGGCAATCACTATGGCCTCTTGTATCTCTGGCCTATGCCAGTGGCTGTAAAACCACAGGCAAACAGCTTTTTTGTGAATTTGTACTCCAAACATTGGGGGCAAAATGTAGCATGAATAATAAAAACCCAGAGACAGATATTGGGGTTCAACCTGAAGATCAGGAAAGCAAAGCAGCCAAGCCACTAGATAATCGCTCTTACCTCTATGAAATCTTCAGACTGAAAGAGGGAGAGTTCCTGTCTCTAGTGCTGGGGTTAAAGGCATGCACCACCACCGCCCAGCCTCTAAGGCTGACTAATGTGGCTGCTGGGATTAAAGGTGTGTGCCACCACTACCTGGCCTTTATGGCTGACTAGTGTGTCTGTTTTGCATTCTGATCTTCGGGCAAGCTTTATTGAAATACAAATGAAATATCACTACATGTTCCCACCCCTCTTCTGCAGTGATCCCTGGGCCTTCAGCCCCAGGAGTTTTGTTGTATATATCATTTTGAAACTGAGCTCCACAATTTGTGTTTTGATTGCTTATGATTTTCTGTAAATATCTCTGTCACAAAGAGAAATTTTCTTCTCTGTGGGTATAACAACAAATATTTAGAATGCAGTTAGGGATTCTGCTCATTTATAAAGTGGCTGTTAGCATCCAGGCACACCTTGGCCCTGCCCCTTGGGGACCTGGCAGAGTGTGTCAGCCCTGCATGCATGGCAGACAGTATGCTGTCCCTTTAAAGGCAAAACTATGCCTACTCTCTCTCCTTTCTCCCCCCCCTCACCCCTTCCTTTCCCCACTCCATTTATCTCAATAGAACTTCCCACTTCAGCTCTGTCTGCACAGTGTGTGTCTCTCCCCCTCCATGTGCTCTCACCGCCCTGTGGCCCCTTAGCCCCAAGGTTCCTCTCTTGTCGAATTATTACAGTGGCAGCTATAGGTTCTCTCCCAAGACCCATAGTTTTTCTAGCCCTGGCTTAGTTGGCTAAGATTCTGGTACCCAACTTTATTTCCCTCTTCTTGAGGGGATCTTACGTCCAGCTAAAGAGTTGTTGGTTACCACCTAGATATGTACGCCACTACACCATTAGGGTTATCATGCCACCCATGCTGATCATTTTGTTACTCATAGGCACCATAGCTGGGTACGACTGTTGATGACTTCCCTCCATTCTTACATGGCACCTTCTGGTACCGTGAAAGATAGTACTCAGGCATCCAGGTCAGTTCCAGCCCAGGGACCTCTGGCCCGTGTGTCGGAAATACGGTGTTTTCATCACTAGGACCTTACCTTCCACCCCTGGAGGGACAACTCAGGGTGATGGAAATAGCCTGTAATGTTTTGGAGTCTCTTGGATGGTCATGACCAATAGCTAAAAGAAGGCTTCTCATACCTGATGTTGACTTTTTGTTAGATTATCTTCATCTCTTGAGAGCATTGCCAGCCCAGATGGGAAATTTTCATTTAAATTATATGCTTATTTATACACTGACTTAAGTGTATTGTGAATATTTTTTACGTAGATAATTAATAGCATGATTCTTTATGACTTTTTCAGAATCTTTATTGTTGTTTTCACCCTTCTTTTTTCCCTGTATTTACCAGCCTGCTTTGTGACAGGTTGTGGGATCACCAGCACAGGTGTGGTACCACCTAAAGCAAAATGGGCCATCTCCATCAATCATTAATGAAAGAAATGCACCACAGGCTAGCCTAGGTGTCAAACTGTTGAGGACATTTTCTCAGTTCCTTCCTTCCAAATGATTGTGGCTTATATTAAGTGGCCATAAAACTAACTAGCACAATGTACAAATTAAGAACCGGCAACAAGCCTGGTTTGCTCCTGGAACTACAAGCTGTTCAAGTTTAGCTAGATGAGTTTGTACCACAGGAAAGATGGCTGCATTGGTCCTTAGTCTGAAACATAATATGTCTTCCCAGTGAGAAATCACTGTGCTGTACACGTGGAGTTAAAAGCAAAGCTCTTCAATGTGCTTGTCTGACAGAGCTAATGCCCAAGGAGGAGCCAGCCTCAAATAGAAGAGTTGACTAGCTTACATACACCATAGGCGTATGCATTTTATACATGCTGTCATCCTTAAATCTATGTTAGGTCCCATCCCTGTTACACTTGGAACAATTTAAACAGACAGTAGACTGGAGTCTGACCACTTGGGCAGATGGGAGGTTTGCACAGCAGATACTAACAGAATTGTTTCTTAAATTCATCAGTGATTTCTTTCTTTTCAAAATGACCCAGGGTCATTTTGCCTACCTGGCAGAATTATTTTTTTCCTGATAAGAGCCCAGGGTACTTAATGGCAGAAGAGGACTTCATGGCTGGTGTAAGTCAGGTCTATCTTTGTGTCTTTGTTGTGGGAACAGAGCCTAACAGCTGATGAATCCTGGTAAACAAATAACTTACATCACAGATCCTAAATTGTGCTTCTCTCTAACAGGCCTGGTTAGCAAACTGCTTATATTTGGGGTGTTTTGAATGCAGTGCTCTTTTAAGTTCCACGTGGGTGACTTAATGTCTCCTAAGCAAATATATTAGTAAATCCTTTATAGCATGACTTTCACTACTTCGAGAGCACACCCTCACTCTGCAGCAACATGCTACTCTAATCCTGAGACTGGGTGCCCAGCCAGGCCTCTCACCCCCTTGGGCTTCTTGAGTTCCAAGGACTCTGTGGACTAGAAGATGGCAGGAGCAATGTTGCCTCCCCATGAATGAAGCTTATCCAGAAATAAAACCAACACAAAACAAGCAGAGCGAAGGAGATGAGGAAGACACAACACAAGGAATGTGGCCTCCAACTCTAACTGCCCTGAGCTTCCCTTGAGCCTTTCAGTCTGTAAGCCAAAGAATGATTCACTTTTGCATAAGCTACTTTGAGTGAAATTTCTGTCTGGAACTGAAAGATGACTTGCACACTCAGTAATAAGTACCAACAGTGAAAAAGGATTCAATCAAATTTGCATCCCATACCATACGTGATTATCCTGGATATTCAGCTTCTCGGGGGCAAACAGTTTTTGTTTTGTCCTGTTTAATTTTGGTTTTAGACAAGGTTTTGTTATCTAGCCATAGCCCTCAACTAGCAACCCTGTCAGTCTCAAAATGCTAGGATTACAGGCACGATAGGAATCTTGGAAAGAAAATTCTAATTTTAGTAATCATTAACCCCCCCAATACTTGTTTACTCTTAGTTTTACACATTCTAACTACAATATCTATTCTTGTATTAAAAATTTTTAAATATAACAGAAAATACTTATAAAACTAAACAGGAAGCTTAGCCACCCCTCTAACTGCCCTGAGCTACAAGAAACAACAACTCATGTGTCTTGAAAGGCCTGTTTGTATGACACATGTGCCTGTGTTTTCACAAAGGTGGGATGAGATCATACCATCAGTATCTTACTCTTAGAGTACTGGAAATTAATGATCTGGAAAATAGAACATGAGAAACCAGAATCACCAGCTTCAAGCTTTGAAGTAAGAACTCAACCCTGGAATAAATACATGCCAAACAAAGACCATTGCTATGTTAGAATATGTGTCATGATTGGCATAGAAGGGTAGAAAAGAACATTTTATGATTAACTCTTGAACACATATTTTATTGTAGCATGCAGCAAAGAAAACATAAAGATGTATAATAGGCATGTTCTTTTACATCTGAAGACAAAAGCAATTGTGTGGAAAGTACATCTATAGAATCCAGACATCTGGTAGACTTCACAGCTGTAAACAGCTGTTCAGTGTGGGCAAAGGCAACATCTCCATTTCTACTCTCTAGTTTCAAATACTCTGCAGAGTTTATAAAATTGAAAGTATTCACTTCTAAATCGGTATTTTAGTAAGCATGCAATACAATGATCTTCTTTACAACAGTTTCATACATGTGTACTATTGTACTTGGCTCATAATCCCCCTCCCATCAACTTCCCTTTTCACTTTTGGTGTATTTGTCTAGAAGCTTTTCAAGTTGTTGTTTTAGTTTTCCTTTCAAGAAACCAACTTTTTTTCCTTAGGTTTTTTTTTTTGTATTGTTCTTTTAGCCTCTCATTAATTTAATCTGTGCCCTGGTATTTATTATGTCTATCTACTGCACTTGGTTTTGGATTATTTTTGTTTTTCTACAATCTTCAAGTACATCCTCAGGTTGTTTATACCTGATTTGTTAATGTAAGTATAAACGTTTTTCCACGACCTGCCTCAGTTGTATTTCAAAGGTTCTAGTAAGTTGTATTTTCAGAATTTTCATTTCATTTTAGGAATTTTATAACTTCCTTGGTGATTTGTTCAAAGATCCACTAGTCATGTAAAAGTAAATTGTTCAGTCATTAAGTATTTATGTAATTTCTGTTGCAATTGATTTCTAAATTCATCCAACTATTCTTTAATAAATTATTAAATAAAATAAATAAAGTACAATAAATTATTTTGATTCTTTTCTATTTGTTAAAATTTGTTTTATGGACTAGTATATGGTCCATTCTAGAGACAGATCCATGTGCAACTGAGGGAAATATGCAGCTCTCTATCTGTAGAATGAGACACTTTATAGATGCCTATGAACTCCAGTTGATCTGTGGTGCAGTTTGATTTTGAAGTTTCTTGTTGATCTTTAATTTGGATGACATATATAAAGATGAGAGTGGGTATTAAAACCACCTACTATTACTGTATCGGTACCTATCAGCCCCTTATGTCCATTAGTATTGGTTTTTTGAAATAGGAAGATCCAACATTAGGTACATACATACTTAAATTGTTACACCTTCTTGATAGGTTATCCACTCATTAATATGTAATGGCCTTCTTTATTTATTCTAATTTTAGCTTGATATCTATTTTATCCAGATACAAGAATTGCTCTCTTAGCTGTTTCCCTTCCCTTTGCTTGATGCACTGACTTTCAATTCTGTGAGCCTCGAGTTCTGTATGTCTTTGTCAGCTGTATGTGTTTTGTGTTTTTTGGAGATAACATAGGCATTTGGATCTTATTTTTAGTCTAGTTAGCTAGTCTGTGTTTTAATTAGACAATTAAAAATGTTTTTATTTAAGGTTATTGAGAGAGTTTTACTGATTCCTGTAATTTTATTGGTTGTTTTTCTGATTGATTGGATAATATCTTCTTTTTTGCTATAATTGGGTTTACTGGTTTATTGTATTGGATACAACTGATTCTTTACTAATTCTCCATCATTTGTCTTAGGAGATTTAGTCCTATTAGGAGATTCATTCTTTCCAGTGTTCTCATGACTAAGACTACCTTCTTTGTGCTTCAGGTTCCTTTAAGCATCTTTGTGATGGTGACTGCAGACCATGAACTGCTTTAATCTGTGCTTGTCTTGAAATGTCTTTATTTCTCTTCCAGTTTTAAAAGCTAGCTTTGGGGCTGGAGAGATGGCTCAGAGGTTAAGAGCACTGGCTCCCCTTCCAGAGGTCCTGAGTTCAATTTCCAGCAACCACATGGTGGCTCACAACCATCTATAATGAGATCAGGCACCCCCTTCTGGTGTGCAGGCATACATGGGGGCAAAATGTTGTATACATAATAAAAAAATCTTTAAAAAAATAAAGAATGCTACTGTTATAAAAAAAAGCTAGCTTTGCTGGTTTTAGCATCTTGGATGAAAGTTATTTATTTTCAGAACTTAAAATATATATCCATGCTTTTGTGGCTTTTAGTATGTTTGCTGAGAAATTGATGTTATTTTGCTATGCTTGCCTTTGTAAATGCATTGGGTCTTTCTTTAGGGCTTTCAACCCTAGTGTTTGTTTAGTGTTGCTTTACAGACTCAGCATAGTCATTATAATGGGTTCCTGTATGTTTGAGATTCCAAATGTCTATTGTATTTGAATATCCATCTATTTCCATGATTTTGTGGAATTTTCTGCTATTATTTCATTAATTAGACTTGCTATGCCGGTAAGTTTGCCTGTGTGTGCAAATGTGTATATTCACAAATACACATGATATGGGGGTGTTCATGTGTGGTGGTACACATGGTGGGGTATGTGTATGAAAATGTACATGTGAAAGCCTCAGGTGCCACCCACTCATATTTCCTTTAAGACAGGATCTAAAACTTGCCTAGAACTTGCCAACAGCTGGCTAGCCAAAGCTCCAGTAATCACTTGTATTTCTCCTCCAGCTGACTACTTAGCTTTGTCTATCAAGTTGGCACAACCTAGAGTCATCTGAGAGAGGAACTGCCTAGATCAGATTGGCCTATGGACATGTCTGGGGCAGGGATCTCTTGATTGCTAGTTGATACAGGAGGGCCAAGTCCACTGTAGACAGTATTGTCCCTAGACAGCTTTGTTCTAAACTGTGAAAGAAAACTAGCTGAGAAGCTAGAGAGATTGCTTAGTGGTTGAGCACTTGCTGCCCTTCCAGAGGGCCAGAATTTGGTTCTCATATCCCATATAGCAACTCACAACTGTCTTTAAATCTAGTTTCAGAGGATCCAGTATCCTCTTTTGGCCTCTGTGGACACTAGACACACATGTGATACACATACCTACATTCAGGCAAACGTTCACACTCATAAAATAAAATCTTAGATTTCTAATAAAATCTTAGAAAGACTGATGCTAAAAGCTGAGAATAAGGCAACTAGCAAGTCCCAGCATCATTCACAGCTCCTGCTATGTTCTTGGCTGTGAACTGATCTGTTTGGTTGAAGGTACTGATGTGCAGAATAGCACATGGGCCTGCCTTGAGCTCCTGCTCCAACTCCCATCAATGATCAACTCCCAACTATGACTTCTCCTCTCCTAAGTTGCTTTCGATAATGGTATTTGTCAGAGTTACAGAGAAGAAACTAGAAGATTGACACTGAAATTGCAAGGGCACACTGACATGCCCAGCCATTTTATAAGAGTTCTAGGATCAAACTCCTCCTCATGCTTGCAAGGGAAACACTTTACCAACTGAGCTATCTCCCCATCATGCATGCATGAACACTTGTGTGAGCCAGTACTATGAATGTCATGCCACAGTTACATACATGAATAATTTCTTGATAGCAGATAACCAGTTTCAGGTGGAAACTCAAATTCCTACCCCTTTGCCAGATCATATTCTTATTCCACCCTGTACACCCTGAGAGATGTGATTGACAGGTACAAAGTCCTGCATGGCTTGGTCCTGGAAACCTGGCTGGGGTGAGATGGAAATGAAGAAACAACAGACACCTACAAAAAAGCTAGGATCAGGCAGGCTGTAAGGTACTAATATGAAACCCAGAAACTCAGGCATTGATTATGTACAGCATAAGGAGAGGTGTTAACTAGTCTCAGTGGCGGGTCTCTGAAAGAGCAGTCTCAACTTCCTCCTGAGTAGGAAGCTAGTCTGTACTGTTGTAAGGAGGAGCAGGCTGCATCCTGCTGCCCGGCTATCTTAGCCCCTGAAATAACCACACAGAAATTGTATTAATTAAATTACTGATTGGCCCATAAGCTCTCGTCTCTTATTGGCTAACTCTCACATCTTGATTCAACCCATTTCTAATAATCTGTATGTCACCACGAGGTCGTGGCTTACCAGGAAATTTTCAACATATCTGACTCTGGCAACTCCATGGCCGCTCTCCCTGTCTGCCTTCCTCCTCCCAGAAGGCTCTCCCTGTCTGTCTTCCCGCCTATCTAAGTACTGCCCTATCAAAAGGCCAAGGCAGTTTCTTTATTTAACCAATGAAAGCAACACAAATACAGAAGGACCTCCTATACCACTATACTATTTATACACTGGCCTTAGCTAATTTCATTCATTGGTCAATAATACTTGAACCCAAGGACGGCTTTGTCATTTCCATAGATCTGATGTATTCGTGTTATTGATATGAATGTGCCCCTGTTAACAGTACACACCTTCCCTCAGGCTTCATCCACTCCCCACAGACAGAGATGAAGGAATGCCAGTTAGACTTCCAATACAACCCACAGGTTGGTTTCGGGGTACAGGCACAGCTCTGCAACACCAAGGGAGAAAGCATCCTGAAAGTGATTCCATGCCACCAGCCTTTCCTGTCTTCACTCAGCAAACACTGATTGAGCCTCTATCATGATCTGAACATTAAAGTTAGAAACATGAACCGTTTGTAGTCTCTAAACCCAGGCAGTAGTCCAGGAAGGAGCAAAGAACCAACATCAGCCTCATGGGACAGGAAAACAGGAAGAGATTCTCTTTTGCCCTAAAAACTGTAACCCCTGTCATCAACCCCTGTTATTGTTAAGGACATAGTAAGTGAAGTACAGAGCAGAGGCCTGTGTGCAATGCTTCAGTGCCCCAACACTCAGGGAATGAGGTTGGATTTTCAGGCTTGTCTGCAAGCACCTCTTCCCACAGAACCATCTCCCTGACCCCAAATAAACTCTTAGAATAGGTTCAGCAAACTTAGGAAAACATGCATAATGAGTTTCAGTGAGTTATCACAAACACATCAGTCCACACCATGTCCTCCAATCTACTGCCTGTCTCCTCCCCAACACACCAACTTTTAAAAATATGAATTAGATTCGCCTCTGTTTGAACTTGGGCAAATGGGATTAAGTCAGCCTTTGTGTACTTTTGCTCTCATTTGGTTTGGTTTTCTGTGGGGCTAGAGCCTGAGCCCAGTGGCTTGTATATGCCGTGCTCTGAGCAGTGTCCCACCCTTTCCTCCCTCCCTCCCCCGTGAGATTGGACTGGGAACTCAGGGGTGCCTGTCAAGCGCTCTACTGCTGAACTGCTTCCCCCAGCCCTTTTGCACACTTCTGACTTTCAACATTGTCAGCATGTAGTAGCCTTTCCTTCATTATCTCGGTATGGATGATTATCACTTCCTGGATGAGAGAGAACTGTACAGATGGGTATGAGAGTCCTCGCAGCCTGGGACTCCACTTAAACCTCCATTTCCTTATCCTCCCACTCCATATGAGTGTGCAGAGCCACCATTATCTACTGAGGGTCTGTTTCTGCCTGCAAGAATAATTTCCAGAAAACTCTAATCATTGTACCTCAGCCCTGTGAGGAATGTTTCTCTGCTTGTCACTGAATTCAACCAGGGCTTGCTGAACCCTCTGTGTGCATTCTGGGCTGTGTGAGTGCTGCTAAGCAGAAGGAAGCTCAGATTAAAAGCATCAATAAGTCCACTACAAAGGTTATTCAAGGACACACTCTAATTAGAAATGGTAAGAGAGACAGGTGGTGGTGCACCCCTTTAATCCCAACACTCTAGAGGCAGAGGTAGGCAGGCCTCTGTAAGTTTGAGGCCATCTTGGTCTACAGAGCTAGTTCCAGGGCAGCTAGGGCTGTTATGCAGAAAAACCTTGTTTCGAAAAGACCAACTTAAAAAGAAGAAGGGGGGGGGAGGAGGAGAAGAGGAAGAGGAGGAGGAGGAAGATAATGGTAAGAGAGATTCAAAGTAGTTCAAGAATTTTTAAAGCCAGCAGAAGCTTCACTCATTTCTGGAATCAGAAAAACTTTGAAGAGGTGGCTATAGAGGACAAGGCAATCAACAGGAGGATCTGTGGACGTAATCTAGGTCACAGTTATAAGAGTGAGGGTGTAGAGACACGTGTGTGATCCCAACATTTAGGAGACTGAGCTAGGAGGATCGTGAATTTAAGGGCAGTCTGCACTACATCTGACCTTCAAAAACAAAACAAACAAACCTATAAGTCAGACATATGTAGATAATATTGAATGTGCAGTTTGGCTTGATCAGAGGGAATACTGTGGCTGGGTCTGAAAGCCAAGTGGAAATCAAATAGGAGAACTCAAATGTTAAGATGAGGAAGGAAATCTGCACCCATCCTTTCAGCTTCTAAAACATGTTAGATGTCCTCTTCCAACAGCTAAGTCCACCCACCTTGCTGCTTAGTGGAGTATCAGTTTTCATTATTCTTTTGAATAATGCTCTTTTTTCTTTTTCCATTTTCAAGTGTGTGATGTACATGTGTTTGTAGGCATGCTTGTATGTCATCACCTGTGTACACAGGTGTGTATGCACATAGAGACTGTATGCATGTAGAGACTTTATTCTTTGAGGTAGCGTCTCATAGTCAAACCCAAAGCTTGTGGATGTGACTAATCCTGCTGGTGACTTGCTCTGGGGATCAGCTGCCTCTGCCTCTCAGAGTTGGAAGTACAAGCAGGTCAGCATGGCTCATCTGGCACCTACATGAACTCTAGGGATCTGAACTCTGGCCCTCATGCTTGTGTGACAGGTTAACCACTGGCCCACATCCCCACTCCTCTATAATTTATCTATAATCTGGATTCTGAACCCGACATTCTCTCAGAAATATTCCTGTCAAGATACCATGTACCTCACTGTTCTTTGTTTCTCACAACGGAATCCATTCTGTCTAGAGGAAGAAGGAAGAGGATTCATGTAGAGGGGCACTGAATTATTCCCAAGATTGAATGGCAGTCTAGGAAAGTGAACATAGAAAATAAAACAGAAGAAAGGAATCTTTGATATCCTAAGACTCTGCTCCTAGATCAGACCATCAGGTCTTCATGACCATTGAATATGTAGCAAGCTTTCTTTGTCAAACTATCTTTGGACCTCCAGCCTGCAAATAATAACCCAGAGACTTACTACTAAGAATGAGATCTTAGCCTTAGCTTAGGTTTTTTTCCCCAACTAACTCTTGTAACTTATTTAACCCATTTTTTTAAATCTACGTTCTGCCACGTGGCTTGGTTACCTATTCTAGTGTGGCACTTGCTTCTAGGCTATTAGTGAAATCGCTCACCTACTTCCTTCTCCCAGTTTCTCTGTCTAGAAGTCCTGCCTAGTCTCTCCTGCCTAGCGATTGACCATTTTGCTCTTTATTAAACCAATTCAGAAGGCACCTTAAGCAGAGTCACATCTTTACAGTGTAAACAAATATTCTGCAACAATTAAACCCCCCCCCCCAGAGCATGTCAGTATAAGGTGGCTTGGCTGCTTGAACTCTTGCAAAAGAGTTAGATCCTCAGTGAGGGGAATCATCTGTTTGAACTTAAGTTATGATCTACCTCTCTCCCTGGAGCCAAGAGGAAGAGCAAGCAAGGGCTTTTCTTGATGATTAGATTTGGTTGTTAGCTTTACACAACCTAGAATTACCTGGAAAGAGGACGATCTAAAGTAGGTTGGACAGTCTGCAGAAGAATTGCTTTGATTCCCATTGATGTGGGGAGACCTGTAAAAAGCTGAATAGTCCGGTAGTGTCTATGCCACTAAAAGATGGTACATGAGCTGGGAACTAAACTGGAGACTTAAAAATACATAGATTTAAAAAAATGGAGACAGAGACAGATGGGTGGGTCATCCTTGACACAAGAATGCCAAACCTTATTGTGCTCAGGGGCAGCTTATATAGGGATCCTTAGCCCAACTCTTGGGATCTTTCAGCTGCAGACTCATCAGGCTCAGAGCATCTGCAGGCAAGGTCTCATGCTCAGAGCAACTGCACACAGGTGTTTTGCTCAGTTCACTCCAGCAGGCAAAGGGTTTAAGGCAGGCAAAGAAAGTCAAGGGGCCAGGGTTCTGCAGCTCCCAACAGAGACCTAAATGAAAGTGGTTTGGGATCCTAGACTGTCCAAGAGTAGGTGAAGCTAGTAGAGAACTGAGCATGTGTGCATTCATTTTTTTGTGCTCTTGACTGGATGTATGCTTCCAAGTTTGTGCCTTGAGGGCCTGTTACCTGAATTTGTAAGCTAAAGAAAGCCTATCTCTCTTAAAGTTGATTTTCATCTGTTTTATCACAGAAATAGAAATGCAACTAGAACAGCCTCACGAATAGACAAGTATTTGGTATAATCTCTCCCATCTTCTAGACCACGTAGTCTCTCTCTACATCTCAATCTACCTCCACGTCACTCTTCAGCACCAGCTACTGAACTGGCCATTTCCTCAGCTCCAGGGAAATGGCTTTTTCCTGATTCTTCTTGGCCTTTCCACTTCTCCATTCCCCTCTTAAGTATCAGGGCTCCTCAAATTCCTGTCTTGGTCCATCCTCAACTCACAAACTCCACCGGTAGCTGGATTCATTTCATCAGCTTGCAATATGAGCTTTAATCTTTTGCCCCAGTCTTTACTCTTATCATAGGCATGGTCCCTCAGTGACAGCATATCTCAAATAAAATTTTAATCTCAGTTCCTTAAAGCTTCTCAAATGACAACTGGCCCCATTAGAAACACAGTCATCCTCAGTTCCCAATTACATAGACTACCAATTTTATTCCTGATACTTCAGAACCATTCCTTTACTTAAGAGATGCTTAATGTCACATGGCTCATGCTGCTTCCTAATTAGTTGAATGCTTTATTGTCTCATAGTGAGAGTGACAGTGTAAAGAATTGAGGTAGAGGGGATGACTAAAAAGATAAAGGATGCAAAGATGGAGAAAGATGGAGACAGAATAAGAATATAATGAGAAAGGATTACAGGTTTCTGGGCCAACCAACCAGAGAAGCCAGAAGAAAACTGGGACTTTAGAAGAACATCTGGTTTGAAGATAGTTCTTCAGTTTTGACCTACCCTATTTGAAATGGAACATCTGGATTGAAATGTCTAGTGAACTGTGTAATAATAATGACAGGTGAGGAAAAACGAGAGGTTTGGAGGCCACAATTTTGTAGTCATTCATTCAGCTATCTGTTGGTAGACATGATCATGACAGTAGGTGAGACTGACAACCAGGAACAGACAGAAAACAAAGACCCATGAGCTGAGGTTGATCTCTGGAACCATTATTATATCAGAGCTGGCAGAGGAGGTCCCCATCGAAAGGCTGTGAGGAAAAGCTCCTGAGGGGAGGGGCTGAACAAGGAATGCAAAGACAAGGATGAGGTAATAAACAGTGCAGTGCAGTCAGGTGCAGCAGAAAGTGTGCTGGCCTTCGCTGTAATGGAGGTGTCATCTAAACAGCACACATATCTGAGAGTAGCAGAGAATGGCACTGGGAACACCTGTTCCATAGTAAACCCTGGCGTGTCCAAGGAGGTTGAGGCAAGGGCAAGTTTTTAAGTAAAATGTGTAGGATTGCATAATTATAATTTGATTCAACAATCTCTATCTACAAAGATTGACGACAAGGGTGTTGAGGCTCTGTAGCAAAAGTGTTACATGTCAGCTGTTGGAAGGTTTCTGGTTCCATTTGAAGTCTGGTCATTTTCACAACTGCCTGTGGCACTTGAGTAGTTTAGTCACAGCAGGGTCAGGAATGGGATGAGGTGAGCTCAGTCTTCAAATTGTCTGAAGCTGGGTCCTCAGATTTGGCTGCAGTACCAAGGCATGATCCACAAAAGACAAGTTTGGTGAGGTTACTTCCCTCCTTGTGTTACAGAATGCCTGACAAATGTACAGTCCTCTGTGGAGTTGTAGGAGCAGCAGCTACAGTCAGAGAGCAGAGAACTGAATGGTGGTGCTCAGCTCACTTCCCTTTGTTCCTCCAGGACCCCAGCCTGTGGGATAGTGCACACACACAGTTACAGGGGCAGGTGGGGGGGCTTCCCGCCTCAGTTCAGTCTAGGAACTCCCACACAAACATACCAAGAAGTTTGCATCCTAGGTTCTTTCAAGTCGACAGTTGGTATTAACTATCACAATGGGCTTCATTCACACCAAAACTGCTCTGCAGAAAGCCACTCTTAGGAATGAAAACCCAAGCCATGACCTGGGAGAAAATATTTGCCAAGTGCCACCTGATAAAGGACTTGTTTCTAAAATAGGCAAAGAACCCTTACAACTGGACAGTACAAAAAAATAGACATCTCAGCAAACAAGACATAGAGCAAAATAAGCACAGCAAAGATGTCCCCATTATGTCACAAGGGAAGTAAAAGTCAGTTCTATTCGTTATTAGCATTAGATTTGTATAGCATAATAAAATGTCTACCACAACTAACTTATAAAGGCAAAGGTTTGTTTTAATTCAGAGTTCTGGAGATCACAGTTCATAGTCAAATGACCCTGTCATTCTGGAGAGGATGGCCACCTTGTGTAGGAGGGCACCACCACGCCCAGCTTTTTACATGGGTGATTGGGATCTAGAGTCAAGTCTTTGTCCTTGTGTATCAGGTGCTTTGCCAACTGAGCCATCTTCCTGGACCCATTTTCAATAGTTTTGAAGAGCAGTTTAGAGAATCACATGATTATAGCACCTAAGTGCTGCTATTGTGGAATGGCATATAATGGAAAGTTCTTCAGTGAAGCTGACTTAAAATGGGGGTCTGGTGCTGCCCATAGCCTTGTGGAAACAAAAGAAGTTTCAGAAATTGAGCTGCCTTGCTGGCCCTAGGAAAGCTGGCCTTGCCTCTCACTGGACACTGCAGCATATGAGCTGGCCCTGACCTGTAGTGATGTTTTGTTTGTAATCTAACAAATAAAGCTTGACTAAAAATCAGAGTACAAAGCTAAGCCACTAGTTAGCCATAGAGGCCAGGCAGTGATAGCACACATCTTTAATCCCAGGACTAAAAAGACAGCAGTAGGCAGATCTCTGTGAGTTCAAGGCCACCCTGATCTGCACAAGATTTAATCTGTCTAAAAGAGAAACAGAGCTCACGCAAAGATGATCCCAGCACTTAGGATCACATGCCTTTAATCTCAGCACTTGGAAGGTGGAGATGGAGTAATATGGCTGGGCAGAGAAAGGATTATAAGGTAGGAGGAGATAGGAACTCAGATGCAGTCTGAGGATTTAGTCAGAAGAGCAGTCTGAGGTTTCATAGAGACAACATTCAGTCCGAGGATTCATAGAGACAGGATTGCCCATTTGGTCTGAGGTAGAGGTAAAAGCTAGTGGCTGGCTGTTTTGCTTCTCTGATCTTCAGCATTAACCCCTAACTATGGGTTTTATGATTAAGAACAATTAGAATTTGTGCTACACCGATCCTCATAGGAGAACTGACCTCTGCATGGGAGAGGTGCTCCCACCCTACCATAGGCAAGGGAGAACTGACCCTGATGGCATGGGTGGAGGGGAACTGGCTCTGCCCCTTGCTTGAGTGGTACAGCCCCAGTGACCAGCTCAGCTACCACCTCAGTACTGATTATGTGATTCTGACGTTCAAGAGAAAGGAGATGGGCCATCCTGATACCATGATATTCACCCGTGGCTCCCTATTAAAAATGACAGTTATGGTTGGGTGAAGGGAGCCTGACAGTGTCAACTGTCCATGGCTAAACCTAGATCAGTTTGGGAGTGGTCTGGGTCTGATGTCTCCATGCCATGAGGTGCACAAGGACAATCGATCACCCAATGCCCTTCCCTGTGGCACTTTGGACATTGTCTCAGTGGGGGCTGATATGAGGATTAGGACACATCCATGTGCAATGCCCTTTCTTTTCACATTGGAAACATGGGCCTGGTAGCCCTCAACCCCTGAAAGACAAGGGAATGGCACAGGCAAGACAGTCACCTCGGCTGGTCGAATGGCCTTGGCCAGCATTTGGTGTTGACAGAGGTTTCTGTCCTGCCTGGTCCCGCAGCCATTCAGTTCAAAGAAACATACAGAGGCCTACATTAATTTATAAACTGGTTGGCCTATTAGCTCAGCCTTTCTTATTAACTAACTCTTACATTGTACATTAACCCATTACTCTTGTCTCTATTAGCCTCGTGGCTTGGTACCTTTTATCAGCAAGGCATTCTCATCTTGCTTCCTCTGTGTCTGGGTGATGACTGCAGACTGAGCCTTTCCTCTTCCCAGCATTCTCCTGTTCTGGTTGCTGCACCTATACTTTTTGCCTAGTTACTGGCAAATCAGCATTTTATTAAAACAATATAAGTGAAAAATTGGAGTAGGAGGGTTCATCTGTACTTCTGTGCTTTGATTGGTTAAATAAAGACTCTGCCTGGCTTGTAAGATAGGTCAGCCCTTAGGTGGGTGGAGTAGACAGAACGGAAGTTCTGGGAAGAGAGAAGGAAGTAGTCAGTCGCCGTGAGGCTCCTGCCCAGATGGATGCAGGTTAGACTTTTCCAGTAAGTCACCACGTGGTGACTTACAGACTTTTATAATGGGTGAGTTTATGAGGTGAGAGCTAGCCAAGGAGAGGCTGGTGATGATGGGCCAGGCAGAATTTAAATGAATATAATTGTCATGTGGTTATTTCGGGCATAGCAAGCAACCAACGGCTGAGCGGGCCAGCAGCTGGGGGCTGGGAGCTGGGTGCCAGGAATACCACCCACACCTCGTCCCCAATTACAACAAAAAATCTTTACAGGGTGCAAGACCAATGTCCCACAGCAATTTGACATTTCTGTCTACCGTTCTTATCATTTCTTCCATGGTATACCTTAAAAGTCAGCTCTAATAAGACTTCTGCTTAAATTTAAACCTTGTGTCAGGGAAGCTCTAGGAAAAGAAATGGGTCATGAGAAGCTGTTTGCCCTGTGGGGTCTCTGTATCTAAATTAGTGTATTGCAAGAGAGCCTTTGTTAGGCATTCCAAGAATTGAAATGGATTTTCAGTCTTATCTTGAATGACATCTCAGAGTTTATCACAGTTTACTGGCTTGAGGGCAGTCTTACAGAGACCCACCAGGAGATAAGTCATAAACAAATCTCTAGCTAAAATACCACCTAGAGTCTTATAATCCGGGTGAGTGTGCTGCATTGCTCTGGTGCACTTCCTCTGCATGTACTCCCAAACTTACCTGTGCTCCTCAGGAAGTAGGTTATTAATTAGTAAGGATCATTAAAAATATCACAAAAGGTGAGACTACAAGATTGGGTAATGTATTGGAATTGTTTTATGAAAGAGATAGAATTAGATCAGAGGCGGGGTACTCGGTTCCCAAAAGGAACTCAGCCTGTTCCCGGGCTGGGG
>JAQHUG010000192.1:771553-782886 GCA_028555095.1 Dicrostonyx torquatus | reverse complement strand
TTTTTTAAAAATGTCAATTAAGACAGAAACTGGATATAACACAGACTTAGAAAGATGACCTTTGGAGCAAAGTGTCTTGTCAAGGGGTGGCTAGGAAATCAAAGCTAAATTCCATCTTCTAAAATATTAGTTCTCAACCTGTGGGTAATGACCCCTTTGGCCCTTTCACAGGGGTCACCTAAGACAGTCAAAAAACACAGATA
Source organism: Dicrostonyx torquatus (assembly GCA_028555095.1). Lineage (NCBI taxonomy): Eukaryota > Metazoa > Chordata > Mammalia > Rodentia > Cricetidae > Dicrostonyx > Dicrostonyx torquatus. The sequence goes on along the minus strand of JAQHUG010000192.1, from coordinate 782,683 downwards.
TCTACATTATGATTCATAACAGTAGCAAAATTACAGTTGTAAGTAGCAATGAAATTATTTCATGGCTGGGGGTCACCACCACATGAAGAACTGTATTAAAAGGTGGCAGTGTTAGAAAGGTTGAGAACCACCACTCTAGAGCATTATCTCTTGGGATCTCTCTACTGATACATAGGCTGCTTATTATAATGACATCAGATGAGATGGTTCTTTCTATAGAAATGAAAAGGTTGCATGGTTTCTGTCCCTACAGGTTTCCCTTCAAACCTGGAGTCCTTTGGCAACATTCTCTTATACCCATGTTCTATTTAAATTTGTTGTGGCTTACCACCTAAGAAATTCAATATAGTTTCTAATTCTCTTAATGTGATGATTCGAGTAAGAATGGTCCCTATAGGCTCATATATTTGGAAAATTGGTCCTTAGCTGGTAGAATTGTTTGTGACATATTAGGAAGTGTGTTGGATGTGTTGTGTTACTGGGACAGTCCTTGCAGTTTCAAAAGACTCTGCCATTTGAAATGTGAGCTCTCAGCTGTTCCTGCCACCATGCCTTCACTCTGCCATCAAGAACTCTAACCCTCTGGAAGCAGAAGCCCAAATAAATGCTTTCTCTTACAAGTTGTCTTGGCCGTGGTGTTTTATCACAGGAATAAAAAAGTAACTAATACATTTTCCTCCAGATATTCCTTAAATATGTCATGTTGGGACACTGTTTTAGGTTCTTTTATTCACTGTTGTACTGGCTGTTTTTACGTCAACTTGGCATAAACTAAAGTCATTTGGTAAAAGAGAACCTCAATTGCAATGCCTCCACCAGATTGGCCTGTGGGCAAGCCAGTGGTATATTTTCTTGATTGATGATTAATATGAGAGGGATCAGCCCATTGTGGGAAGTGCCACCCCTGGGCTGGTGGACCTGGGTACCATAAGAGATCAGGCTGAACACACCATGAAAATCAGGCCAGTAAGCAACACTCCTCCATGGCCTCTGTTTCAGTTCTTACCTCCAGGTTATGTCTTGAGTTCCTGCCTTGATTTTCCTTTATGATGGGATGTGACTGGGGAGTGTAAACAGATTAAGCTCCTGCCTTGACTTCCCTTTATGATGAGATGTGAAGAAACAAACACTTTCTTCTCAAATTTGCTTTTGGTTATGTTTTATCAAAGCAGTAGAAAGTGGCATCAGGTCATGGGATGTTGCTGTGGCAGAGCTGAACATGTGATTTGGGGAGGACAGTGGTAGCATTTGAACTTTGCAATACAAAAGTCATCAAATGCTCAGAGCTCACTGGGCTGTTCTATGGGAACCTGGGAGATAAAAAGGTTAAATGCAGTGGAGACAATGGAGGCCTGGCTTATAAAGTTTCAGGGGGAAGTAAGCCTCTATCAGCACTATCTATATGATATCTTGAATTAAGAATCTGGCTCTAGTCAGTTAGAGTTGAAGAATCTGACAAGATCAGAACTACTATGGTAGTTTAAATGTAATTGGCCCCCATAAGCTAATAGGGAGTGGTACTATTAGGAGGTGTGGCTTTGTTGGAGTAGGTATAGACTTGCTGGAGGAAGTGTGTCACTGTGGAGATAACAAATTTGAGGTCTCATATATGCTCAAACCATGCCCAGTGCCTCAGTTCACTTCCTGTTACCTTTGGATCAAGATGTAGAATTCTCCCAGCACTGTCTGCCTGCATATCACCAAACTCCTAGCCATCATGCTACCCACCATGATAATGGACTTAAGCCTCTGAAACTGTAAGTCATTACCTCAATTAAATGTTTTTCTTTGTAAGAGTTGCCATAGTCATGATGTCTCTTCATAGCAATAGAAACCCGAAGACAACCACTAACACGAAACCTTTGTTTTATTGCTACAATTGAAATATTCCAGGAAATATTTACTCAGGGTCAGCCCACAGAAGCTGTGGTCTAGCAGCAGTCAAAATTGCATCTCATTTTGGTAGCCAAATTCATTAGTGTAAACATCTCCCAGGTGGTTCTGATTTTGAAGTCATGAAGGAAGAGCAACTGAGGCTTGACACCATAGAAAACCAGGAATGGCCATTGGTGAAGATACAGGCTCAGTAGCAGTAAAAATCTCATGATTGAAGTGGTCATGGAGAGAAGTTGAGGCTTGGCACCATGTGGCTTGGTCTGAGTCCCTGAAAAGAGCCCATGAGAGTGCAGTGGAAGTCCCAATATTTTAAAGATGTCAAGTACCATGGTACCACCACCAATGACAGCAGCACCGTTGGTGTAAAGAAGTGACCCAGGCCCTTTGGAGCCCAGAGCATGGCTCCCAGATTAAGCACTGAACTTTCTATAATGCTGATTGTGATTTTGTTTTGATTCTGTCTATATCTTGGGTCTTTCCTCTTGGGGTAAGAACATAATTATTTTGATTTTACAGGAGCCCATAGATGAGAAACTCTGAACTTCTAAAGAGGCTTAAAGAGTTTTTAGAGAAACAGCAGACATTTTAGAGAAATTTGGAACTTGAAAGGGACTTTGGATAAAAAGATTGAATTTTTAAAGCATTTGAAATTCCAAGGACTGTGGGACCCTTTAAAATTACTTATCCTTTATATTGTGATATTAGCATGCCATCTTGGGGACAAATGAAAGGAAATGATCTAGTAGAATAGCGATGCATCCATGTGTCATGTTGACAAGGTTAACTGTGCTGGCTAATTTTATGTCAACTTGACAAAAGCTAAAATCATTTTGAAAGAGGGAACTCTTCAGCTGTAGGCAAACCAGTGGTGCATTTTCTTCATTAATGATTAATGTGGGAGGGCCCAGACAAGTGTATATGGTGCCCCCCCAGGACTGGTGGTACTGACTACCATAAGAAAATAGGTTGATCAAGCCATGACAAGGAAGACAGTAAACAGCATCCCTTCACGACCTCTGCATCAATCCTTGCATCCAGGCTCCTGCCCTGACTTCCCAGGATGCTGGTCTACAAGGTGTAAGCTGAAATAAACCCTGTCCTCTCCAAGTTACTTTGGATCATAGTGTTTCATCAAGCAACAGAAGCACTATAACAACTGAGCCTACTATCATCCGCTATCAGAGCTATAACCATCACGCCCTCACAGGCATGCTAACGATTCACCAATGGAGATCTCTATTTCAGAGATTCTATCATCCACAGAATTTTCAACTCTCTTGCCCCCAAAGTGAACTCAATTCTCCTTGAAACTTGCTTCTTCTGAATTTTCCATCTCTGTGGATGGTATACTAATGCCATAAAACAATGTGTCTTCATTTAATTCTTTATACCCTGTGCCTCTCCATCTTGACCCCCAACATTCAATTATGACATTCATTTCATTTTTCCCTTATAACTCTCTCGATTCTGTCTCTTCACAGTCACAACTTTGTTCACTAAAATAAACTTTATTTGATTTATAATTAATTTCCTATTTCTAATAGTTTTCTCCCCATAAAGGATTCTTACAAAGTTGTCTTTTTAAATTAAAAACAAAATTAAAATTTATCATCTGTATTGTTTTAGTGTTGACTGCCCTTAGAACAAAGTAAAGATTGACCCATCTCTTCATAGTACATACTAAGCCATTTGCAGTACAAGATAAAACCATGATTTCACCCTTTGGGCTCCTGAACTCTCATTGCATTTGGTTTAATGCATTTTCCAAACCCCTTCTGCATTAACTTTTTATTGTTGAAGCCAAAATACCTGACAAAAGCAACCTAACAGAAGAAGCATATATTTTGTCTCATGATTTGGCCCCATGTGCTTGGTCAGAACATCACGGCCAGGGAGTATGTGTCAAAAGCATCTTCTCTCCATTAAGGACAGGAAGCAGAGAGAAGACAAAAGATGCCAGAGAGAAGACAAAAGATGCCAGGGACAAGATAACACCAAAGTCACACACCTTTAGTGACCTCCTTCGTCCAGTCAGGTCTCCTCTTCTAAGTTTCCAGAAATCTCCCAAAATTGTGCTTTGAGCTGGGGAATCGGGCCCTCAGTCTATCAATCTTTTGGAAGGAACTGAATATTCAAACTTTAACAGCGTCTTACTACTACCTCCTATCCAAACTTCAAATCTCAAATTATATCATCACTTCCACAGAAGCTATTCTTGCCAATCTGTGATATTCCCAGACAAGCCACCAGTCACACAAAGCTTCAAGTGCATCTGATATGTGGCTACTTGAAATTTAGATATTAAGTGAAAATCACACACCAGATTGTAAAGACTCAATAATAATAATAATAATGAAGAGGAAGGAGAAGAAGAAGGATGAGGAGGTGGTGGTACAATCCCTTAGTAAAAATTTTATATTGGTTACATATGAAAGAATATTTGGACACATTTATTAGGTTAAACTAAACATATTAATGCGATGTTAATTCCAGCTTTTTAAAAACCTTTCAACTTATCTGTAGGAAACTCAAAATTACTGCAGACTGTCTTATATTCTACCTGGCCAACACCTAGGCTAAACAAGGAGGAGCTCCTTTTGCCATGTCCTATAGTTGCTAGTAGTAATCTTTGAAAATTACTATTGGCAGACTGCAAGCATCTTATGAGCAAGGGGATGCCTCTACCTGGAAATTCCAGAAGGGTGCTAAAATAAATATTCAATAAGTATGTAAATAATAAATTAATTAAATACTATTCTGGGATTCCACAGTTGTGGATTTGCATATACATACAAAAGAAAACTCACTAGTAACCTCCTAAACAATACATGTGCTTTCTATGCCACCTGTGAACGCACAGAGATTTGGCCTGTCCACGTTTTCCTAGCTGAGGTCAAATACAGCAGTATTCTCTTTTATGGTTTCAACTATCAAACTGCACATAAGTCTTCTTTTTGCTCTATTTACTTTGGAACTTTGCTTCTGTTTTGCATTGTATGACTTCTGCTTAAAATGTCCCCTGAAAGATCATGCTGAAAAGTTCTCTCGTGTTCCTATGCACAAGATTGTGTCGTGCCAAACAGAGGCAACAGGAGTGTAGACAAATACCAGGTCTGAATCGTTGTGCTGTTAGCCACACACCCAATATTAACCCTACATATGAAATCAGATGTCTGAAATAGAAATAAATGGACAGAATCTCTCCTTAACTGTGAAAATGCGACCCCAAGAACCGACAAGGAACAAAATGCTCTTAACTCTCCTAGAGACAAGGCTCAGAAGGTGCTACTTCGGTGTTCTAGAGACTTTGGAAGGCACTGTTGTGGTTAAATAGTCATTTGATTCTACCATACAAATCTTATGTGGATATGTGATATGGTGGTAGACAAAGCAATAATTTCAGCTTTAATTCTCTGACTGACTTACAAATTACATGATTCGGGACAAACTGCATCATTTTCCCTGCCTTTGTCCATTATTCAAAATGCAGATAATAGAGTAACTGCTAATGGCTGCCAAGGTTTGGCTGGGTATGCGGTGGGGGTGGGAGACAGAGCTGAAGACAAAAGGCACAGGAAATTTTGGAATGAGGAAAATATTCTATCTTGATTATGATGGTGATTATATAATTGACTTTCTTTTTCAAAACCCGTGGAATTAAAAGTACACTTTATTTTACAAAAATTCTAACTTTAATTTTAGTTTTAAAAAAACATTAGTAGTCAAGATTAAGCAACGGAGATGAAACAATACACTGCCTATATAACTCTTACTTAAATATTAGCGACAACAATAATAATGCGGAAAGGTTAGGGAGCATAAGAAAATGCAGAGGGAACTCAATAGCCTTGGATTCTGATTTGGTTCTTTCACATATTAACAGGAGGCAGAGTTTACTTTATGGAAGTCAAGTGCTTATTGCGTCCAGAAACACCAGTGAAATACGTTCTGCATATATGTATACAAAAATATAAGACTGGATTTACTTACAAGACAGCAATACCAAGTCACTGAACGAATGCACTGGGTTCCAGAGTGAGAAGTGATCTGCCTAGATTCTCTTCAAGGTAAGAGAAATGCAGCTATGACGAAACTGAAAGAGAAGCGCCCCTCTGAAGAATGTCTTTAATCCTTAAAAAACAACAGCAAAAATCCAAACTCTAGGGCACACCAGTGCCAGGAAGATCGTGTGGCAGAACAGACAAGCTCTGGGCTCATGGTAAACATCCTGAGGAATTTTCCACCCCTGGGAACACTGTTGACTCCGGCTAGGCGGCACCAGCACCTCACCACAGGGTGTCTGCTGTCCTCTGCCAGCCTACAATGCGGAGTCATGAAATAACACACCACGGCTGGCATTCTTCTTCGAGCTCCAAGCATGGACTCCAATCCAAGGAGGGCTGCAAGCTGTACCAGAGGCTTGAATCAAAGTTCCTTCCACCGCCACTTGGGACACTTGGAAAATCCACAGGACTTGAGAATTCTGAAGACCATCGTGGATGACAGCATCCACGCACCTGTGTGCCAGGGCTAATGGCTATCCCCAAGGTCAGCTGGACCCCTAACCGAAGATGAGGATGCAGCTGCGCCAGGTAGTACAGCGAAGCTTCAAGCAGTCGACTGCAGCCACCTCTGCACGCCGGAAGTGCACTAATCCGCAGCACGTGGGGTTGCCAGGGCGCGCTTCACGTGACTGGGCGGGGACTCGGGAAGCCTCGAGCCAATGGGAGATCCGGGGGCGGGGATGACTCCGCGCCCGGGCCTATCCCGGAAGTGTGGATCACGGTGGGCCGGGCCATGGCGGGGCGGGCCGGGGCGGGGAGCCGGGTGTGGGAAGCGTGGCGGCCCCGCCCCGTCTCCTGGACCAGCCGCGGCCGCCAGCGCCGCCGCAGCCGCAGGGACCCGCGGACTCAGCGAAGGCGTGCGGTGCGGACCCGGAGGTAAAGATATGGGGTCGGGCAGGCGGGGCGGGGACTTCAGCCAACGATGCTGGGGTCCGGGCGAGGGGAAGAGCGGAGATGCATGGAAAGCTGACGGCTGGCGAGCGCGGGACAGCCGGGCGCAGGCCCTTCGCCGCTGGGCCGAGACCGGGATGCCAGGGCGGCGCCGCTGCGGGTGCTAGACGCGCCGAGGGCTAGCTGCTGCCGACCCGGTGCTCCTGTCACAGTTTCCCTGGACCTGCGGCCTGGTTGACGCGCGGTCAGCGGGGATGGGCTGGAAGGTTGTGGGCACTTCTTGCGGTGAGGTGGTGAGGATCAGACCTGCTGACATCGCCTTCACTCCCTGGCGAGCTCCTCTGCGGCTTTCCTCCCCACCTCCCACCAAGGGCAGAAAAAGTTTTTAGAGGCCTGAATGGCAAAGTATCCACCACTTATAGTGGGTGTCCTATAAATGCAAAATTAACGGGACACTGATGCTCGGCTTGTTACCTGCCCCCAGAATGAGACTTGGCCCTACCTGTATGCCCATTATTAAAAAGCAAACAAACTTTTTGCATAGTTCCCTCGGGAAACCACACATCTCCCCAGCCTACCATGGCAGACGAAATTGACTTCACTACTGGAGATGCAGGGGCTTCCAGCACTTACCCTATGCAGTGCTCAGCCCTGCGCAAAAACGGCTTCGTGGTGCTCAAAGGACGACCATGCAAAATCGTGGAGATGTCAACTTCCAAGACTGGGAAGCATGGTCACGCCAAGGTAAGCCCTTCCAGGTTATTCTTTGGCTTCAACAAGATCATTCGTGTTCCATTCTACATCATGAGGCTTCTGTATTTAAAATAACTGTTTATTCATCCCTCAGTCGCTGAATGATCAGCTATTTCTCTGAATGCTCTCCTTAACTGGGTCCTTAGAATGTTTCATTAGCTGGCAACTAAAGCTTTCCTGAATCTGGTGATCTAAAACATCTCATTTACAGTTGAAACCAACTTGTTCTTAAAACTCTAAGAGACCTGATCTTCATTTTCTGTGGACTCTTGTAATTGAAGTGCTAAGATCTGTAGGGTGTTGAGTTTTGATGCCACGAAACTGTCAGGTGTTTACTGAATCTCAATTATGACCACTGCTACTTTTTTTTTTTAAAGAAAATAAGATGACCTTAGAATGAGGTAAAAGAACCCATTCGGATCAGTGTTGGGATTGTGCCCCCATGTAAGTAGCTACGTACTGACAAATCAAACGTGTTTCCTGTTCCCCATGTTAGGTACACCTTGTTGGAATTGATATTTTCACTGGCAAAAAATATGAAGATATTTGTCCTTCCACTCACAACATGGATGTTCCAAATATTAAGAGAAATGATTATCAAGTAAGTAGTGATTTCCTTACTAATGTTGGTTCAGATGTCTTAGTAGGAGTTTGGCAAAATTGAGAGTAGTTCTGTAGGGTCTTTTCCTCACCACTTACTTACAGACTAGAGAAATAGTGTTCTGTTTTGTTCTTTTTAATATTTGTGCTTTTTTTTAAAATTTTGAAACAGGGCATCATGTATCCTAGGCTAGCCTTGAACTCACTTTCATCCAAGGATGACCTTCGGTTTCTGATCTTCTTGCCTCTACCTTTGAGGGCTGAGATTACAGGTTACACCTGGTTATGCTGTGCTGGGGCTCACACCTAGGGCCTTGTGTGTGCTTTAGGCCAGCATGCTGTACCTCTAACCTCTGCTACTGCCAGTGAGAGGGCTTAGTCGGTCAAGGCGTGCACTGTCAAGCTCAGTTCCAGAAGGACACAATAGATTCCTGTGTCCTCTGACCGCCACACATGAGCCGGGAAACACATGTGCCACGCACATACTTTTACTAAATAAATAAATGTAGTATTCAGACCAAGGGTGTCAGAAAGTCTAATATTTGGTAAAATTACTATTCTCTCTGTTGTGAATGATTTCAGGTTTAGATAACTCCTTCCTAAGTGTGTTTTTTCTTTTCAGTGAGCAGACCTAAGATTTTCAACACTGGAATTCATATTCCTACTAACCAAGTTTTTACATAATTCAAAGTCTGGTATCCTTAAGTAGGAAAGTAACTTGAAACCCATAAATATAAAGTGCCTGGCCACTGAGTACAAAGGAGAAAATAAAAAAACTAGGTAACTGACTTATTTATACCTGCTAACTGTGACCTTTTATTAACATACATTTTTATAAAATATTTTACAATTTATATATATACATACACGCATGCATGCACGCGCGCGCGTGCACACACACACACACACACATATGATCTTCAAGCTTTAGTTCCAATTACACCTGGAGATAGGTCATGTTTAATGATGGCATTTTGTGGTTTGGTGTGTTGATGTTAACCAACCTTCTGGAATATAGAAGCTCTGATTGATCATAGCTATAGAAGTTTTTTTTTTTTTTTTTACCAAATTCAGCGTAAAATAAACTTTCCGTCTTAAGTATAAGCTTTATCTTTAACCTTAAGCTGGTCTCTCTGCACTGCGTCCATAAGGTTTAAGGTCCGCATCACGCACTCATTCAGTGACTTCTTTCGATGCTCTCCATATGTATACATAATTTTCTAGTCTTAATTTGGTTTTATATTTTCACTCTGCCACTTATCAGTGTTTTATATATCAAGTCTGAACAGTTTAAAATATTTTTATAGTTATATCAATCACCAAAGCAAGCAGCGTTTTGAGTCAGGCAGATCTAGGTTTGAATCTAGTTCTAGCACTTTCTAGCCAGATGTGTGTGTTTCTCTAACCTCTGCCTTTCAGTCTATGAACCAAGGCTGACTGAGAAAGTATATGCCCATGAGCAGCTGTGTGCACCAACAAGTATTTTTGTTCTGTGTCACATTTTCTATATCAAATTCTACCTAATCATTTCATTGTTCTTGATCACTGAACTTAGATGTGGTACGTAGTAGGCACTCAGTAAACACTTGCTAAATGAATGTGTTTATTCAGTGGTGTATAAGATTGACATGTCGGGCTGGAGAGATGGCTCAGTGGTTAAGAGCACTAGCTGCTCTTCCAGAGGTCCTGAGTTCAATTCCCAGCAACCACATGATGGCTCACAACCATCTATAATGAGATCTGGTGCCCTCTTCTGGCTGCAAGCACACATGGAATGAATGTTGTTTACATGATAAATAAATAAATCTTTAAAAAAAAAAGAATTAATTTTGCCAAGATGGATTTCTTTTCTCATCCTTTCTTATGAGTGTTCTGAGCACTCAGTATCCTCTGTGTTCAGTGGTTTCCCTGTGCTCCTGCCTGTCGATGCCCTGAGCACTCAGTATCCGCTGTGTTCAGTGGTTCCCCTGTGCTCCTGCCTGTCGATCCTCTGAGGCTCAGTATCCGCCATGTTCAGTGGTTCCCCGTGCTCCTGCCTGTCGATGCTTCATCAAGTCGACACTAGCAATTCTCGTGATTGCTGTGGTCAAATTAACAAATCATTGAAGCTTAAAACTGAAGACTGATTTGGTATGAATTTTATTTGGGTGTTCAGTAAGGTCCAAGCATACCCTTCACCTCATGTGCAGAAATTAAGCAGACAGGTCTACTAACAATGCCAAGCTATATAGTAGCCTAGCGCAAAAGGAATAATAGTAATTGTGGCCCTGTCTCCATTACAAAATTTTTGTTTGTTTATCATAAAGTTTTTGCGTTCTCGTTTTTTATTTTCTTTGAAGTGTTCTGCGGTGGAGGTGTTGGGCTGCCTTCTCAAGCTTGTACCCAAGAGGCATTGTTTACCTTCCTGTAGTCCCAGCCTTAGTATGCTGTCAACATGACAGAGTGGACAGCGAAGGATGGCGTCAATCAAGTGGATCTAGGTCTCTGCTTTGGCACTTATTACTGAGAGACCTTGGTTGGCAAGTTACTCAATCTCTCATCTCTCTTTTTCCTCATAAAATTGGGATGTGAATAACAAACTTCTTAAGAGACCTTCTCAAGGCTTAGTGAACATTTAGGACCATGCCTGGCATAGGAGGTTAGCGAACACTTAGGACCGTGCCTGGCAACTTCCCTGTTATAAAATTGGCATCGGATGTTTATTTCTAGGCATTGAGTTAGGAACTCAGTTCTGTGAGCTTTCCAGTGTGTTTGCCATGCTCTAGTGGTCTTCACTCCTCTATCCCAGTGCCTTGGTTAAATCCCTGCTTCTGTTATTGTCTGGCTACCTTCAGTTCCTTTGTGTCTGCTGAATTCAGTATTTTGAGTGCCACTTAGGCAGCCAGCCAAAGTGGATTGTGTATATCTATTCATTGTAATAATTTTT
>JAQHUG010000192.1:717576-742659 GCA_028555095.1 Dicrostonyx torquatus | reverse complement strand
AGGCAGGCAGATCTCTGTGAGTTCGAGACCAGCCTGGTCTACAAGAGCTAGTTCCAGGACAGGCTCCAAAGCCACAGAGAAACCCTATCTTGAAAAACCAAAAAAAAGAAAAAAGAGAAAAAGAAAGAAAATCCACAGAGACAACCAAACTTGTGGGACTTCATGAACTCAAGAGCCTGGATGGGACTGTGGGAGACAGTCGTGTAGCTTGGTCTATTAGAGGGGCTCCTGGTACTGGGACCAGGATCTATCGTTGGTGCATGAGCTTGCTTTTTGGAGCCCATTCCCTATGGTGGGATGTCTTACTCAGCCTCCATGCAGGGCAGCGGGGCTTGGTCCCGCCTCAACTTAATGTGCCAGGCTTCATTGGGGGTGGGGGGGCAGGGGGAGGTGTGGGAGGGAGAACTGTGGTTGGAATGTAAACTGAATAAAAAATAAACTAAAAGATGATGCCTTCTTCAATGTCACCTTACAATTCAACTTTATAATCTATTTCTGTTACAGAGATACGCAATTGGCTTTGTGCATGAATTTTGTACCCAGCATTCTTAACTCACATAGCAACTCTGATCATTTTTGCATAGATTTTGTTAAACATTTTACAACAATTATTTAAATCACACATCATGATATAATACCCCATTTGACACATTGCTAAGTACTAATGATTTATCTGTGAGTATGGGGTGTGTGCGTACGCACAGCAAGTGTTTGCATAGCAAGTGTTCTTAACTGCTGACCCCTCTTTGCCAACTCCTAATTTGTTTGTGTCTGGAAGTTTGTGTCAAATTTCATGCCATTGCCTATTAGCTATATGTAGTTGGTTTACTTAGGAATGATCCAAGGTAACAGAAGTAAGGAACTCACAGACAACAGAAGCAAACAGCACACTTTGTAGGGACAAGCAAGGCACAGTTCCGCTAGACTCTCCCACAGTCACGTCGAATGCACTTCTGAACTGCACTCCACAGGACTGCCCTGTACACAACTCTTTTCTACCTAAAGATTTCTGGGACATGAAGCATGACATACTCATGGGAGCTCACACTTCCCACCAGACCACACACTGGCAGCCTGAAGCACACAGGCTAACTCCTTAAGCATGGCCTTTATCCTTGGAGGGCAGGAAACTGCGAATGCAAGCCTCTTTTCTGGGAAAAAAAAAAAAAAAAAGGAAACCAACGAATGAAAGCTTGAACACAGAGCTGGCGTAACTGTCATTATTTCTTCCTCAAATGCTTGGTAGAAGTATTCAGTGAAGCTATTTGGCTGTTTTTCTTGTTGGGAGGTTTTATTTACAAAATGAATCCATTTAAGAGATGGAGGAGTATTCTGATATTCTCTTTGTTTTTCCTTTTATTCTTCTCTGAAACATTACATCCTGACTGCAGTTTCCCCTCCCTCCTCTCCTCCTATCTCCCCCGCCCAACACACACCTCATCTCTCCCCTAGATCCACTTCTCCTCCGTTTTCTTTCAGAAAAAAAGAGCAGGCCTCCCAGGGACATCAACCGAACACAGCATAACAAGTTACAACAAGACTAGGCGCATACCCTCATATCAAGGCTGGACAAGTTAACCCAGTAAGAGGAAAAGGGTCCCAAAAGCAGGCGAAAGTATTAGACAACCTCTGCTCCCACTTTCAGGTCCCACAAGGACACCAAGCCACACATATTGTTCATTCTGATGTAAGCTTTGGTAGGTTGTATTTTTTTGGAAGTTTTTCATTTACTTTGACATTTTTCCCATAAGATAACTGGCACTATCTTTTAACTGTTTTGATTCACATATAACATTTGAGTTTTTTGTTTGTTTTGTTTTGTTTTTGTTTTTTGGCACAGTGTTTCACTGTGTAGCCCTGGCTGTCCTGGAACTCACTCTGTAGACAAGGCTGCCTTAGAACTCAGAGATCTGCCTGCCTCTACTTCCTCACTGCTGGGATCAAAGGCGTGGATCATTACATGGCTCCATGTAACATCTGTGGTAAAATAAGCATCATAATTAACATAATTTACAACTTAATGAGTTTTCATAAACTAAAAATACTTAGTAATGTAAATATATTCTCAAGATGTATAAATAGAACATTAATGAGAACATTAATAATAGTAACATTAATAGCACTCTAACTCACAAGTCAGACATGACTATAACTGCTATATCCAATTGGTAATCTTTAGAATTACATGCTAATTAGTAATTGTTTTTGCTCAACATTTCTTTTAACTCATTGGCCTTCTTTCTACCATTATTTTTCATTGTTCTGACGTCTATCTTTCAGAATTCCTTCTTACAGCTATATGGGCAGAAAACAAGGAATTCTGTTATCTAGAAATGTCTGAAATGCAACTGCAAGTTTTATCCTTTACAGCTGTCACATTGCTGCCTTTGTTATTGCTGCTGTGATATCAGGTCCTTTAGTGGATATTTTGGATTTTCCCTCTTTGGATTCTTTGGAAATAATTTTGTTTTTGTGTACTGAAGGCTCACTAAAATGTATATTGAGCACTGTCTCTTTTAAATTATTCTACTTGGAATTTGTTAGGCTTCCAGAATCTGAGAATGCAGCCATTTGTCTGTTTTTTCTCCCCCATTATCTCTGGTACATCCCACTGGATCCATTTGGAGATAGCAGGAACTCTGGCATCCTTGCCTTGAATCTATTTTTGTTTCTGTAATTCCTTCCTCGTTTGTTTGCTTCTGTCCTTCCTTCTTTTTTCCAATTTCATTTTATTACTGGTGTGTGTGTGTGTGTGTGTGTGTGCATGTGTGTCTGTGTGTGTGTAATGTGTAATGCTACATGTGTGCCTGCCACCACATGCATGTGGAAGTCAGAGGACAGATTTTGGGAGTCTGTGCTCTCCTTTTACCATAGGCTCTGGAATTGAACTCTGCTCGACAGGCTTGCAAACAAACACTTTTACCTGCTAGACCTTCTAGTCAGTATTCCCCATTCCTCCTTTTCCTTCTTTTCCTCGCTGTTTTGTTGTTGATGTTTGTTTTCTTCAAAGTTTCAATATGTTGTCAGCTGATTTCAAACTCCTGGAACCAAGCGGTCCTGCTACAACCTCCCGAGTGACTGCAGCCACGCACTAGGCTCAGCTCCTCTTTAACGTTCTATTGCAGTTTAGTTCTGACTTTTTCATTTTTCTCTACAGCTGTGTCTAGCCTCCTGTTTAGCATAACTTTTTAAAGTTCTTTATAATTCAGCTTTTGTATTTTTAAGTACAAGAAGTTTTGTGGTTTATGTTTTAAATACTGAGAAAATTTAACTCTCTAGTTCCCTCATGTTTTGATATATGCTTAGCTCTTAACCATACAGAAAATACTTATGTTCTGAATATTTTCAATATATATGCAGGCTCTGTGATCTGATTTGATAAGTATGGATGGTTGATCTTTATTCATAGTGGTTTGTTTTCCTATGTATTTAGTGATTTAAAAACTTGCCAGCTCATAATTCTGGACGCTTAGCTCAGGGAATTCTTCTTGACTAGATCAAAGATGTGTTTCTCCAGAGAGCATCTGTGCTTCTTCCTGGCAGCAGTCCAAGCTCGCATTAAACTGCACTTTAAGATTTGCAATTCTATCTTGGCAGAGCTAATTCAAACTCCAGATATGTATGAGCTAGCTTGCCTTTTGGCCTACAAAATATTCTTTTAGGGGGCTGGAGAGATGGCTCAGTGGTTAAGAGCACTGGCTGCTCTTCCAGAGGTCATGAGTTCAATTCTCAGCAACCACATGGTGGCTCACAACCGTCTGTAATGAGATCTGGCGTCCTCTTCCAGCATGTGGGCATACGTGGAGGCAGAATGTTGTATACATAATAAATAAATAAATCTTTTTAAAAAATCTTTTACTTTACTATCAGATTAACCATAAATTACAAGTCATTTATAACATTGTATTTTAGTTATTTTAGATGGCCATATAATACAAGTTTTACAATAAACTTAATCTACAATATCCTGTGTTCTTTTTTTAACTGACCCAGTTATTCAGAATCCTATATCAAACAAGTCCAATGAGTTTAATTTATAATTTCTTGGAAATACATCTGTCTACCAGGTGTGGTGGTGCACATCTTTGATCCCATCACTTATGAAGCAGAGGCTGGAAGGTACCTGTGAGTTCAAAACCAACCTGGTCTTCATGGCTTCCATGATAGCCAGGGCTCCATAGTGTGACATTGTCTCAAAAACAAGAAAAGGGGAGGTATTTGTCATGGGATAACTGATTTCCAAGTAGCTGGGACTGCACATTTGCTCTCCTTGTTCTAATTTTTCTTGTTTTTTTTTTTTTTGAGGCAACCTCCCCCCAAATAAAATGCAAAACTGTGAGGTGTTGTGTTGGCCCCCATAAGCTCAGAGATTTGAGTGTCTGGTCCCCAGCTGGGAAGGATAGGAGATGTAGTCTTGTTGAAGGAGATGTGTCACTGAGGGTGGGTTGTGGGGTTTCAAAAGTCCATCCCATTCCCAGTTAGTCCTCTCTGCTTATAAGCTTTTAGCTACTGCTCCAGCGCCATGCCCACCTGCAGCCATGCTCCCTGCTCGACAGTCAGGGAGGGACTCACCCACTGAAACTGTAAGTCACCAATAAACTTCCTTCTATGAACTGCTTTGGCCATGAAGTCTGCACAGCAACAGAAGAGTGACTGAGACAGTATGTACTTTGTAGAAAATCCGAAGATTAGAAAGAATTATGGATAACAATTCTTGCTATTCTCTGCATAATTCTGGTTAATATTTTTCTAATCAGGAGAAAAACGACTAATCATTTCCACCCATTATGGCTTCTAATTGAGCATTTGAGGATTACTAGTTTATTTAGAATCACATATTGTTTTTATGTCTCCATCGCATAAATGGCTTCATAGTTTTAAAAGTGCTTATTGTTATGACATAGAACGTTGCCAAAGATAAGCAAAACAAAATTTTGAAGTCAATTAATGGCTTATTTTCAAACTAATAATAAAAAGATCATTTTGCTCACGGAAGGGGAAGCCTGTGAGGAAGAAATGCCAATCTCTGTCCCCGCCATTCTTGTGTTTCTTGAGGCAAACAAATTTTTAAAACTTGAATGAAATTGATTTCTTCTAAAGCTTCAGCACCACTAACTAGCTCCATGCCCGCCACTGTGTTAGCCCTATAACTAATTGCTTGCACAGAGCACATGCAGAACTACTACGTTGGAGGGCCTTTTCCGAATCACAGCAAAAGTCCATCCCAGACTTACTACTAAATACCAACAGGCACGCGGGTTTTCTGGGCGCATCAATTACAACCATTCCAAACTCAACGGCTCTTTTTCTTCCTCTCATCAAGACACCTTCATCCTCAAGTACTTCGTAGACTTGGTAATTAGGGGAAATTAGCAAATTGTGAAGCCAGTAGACAACAGAATAAATTATACGCATCCTATAAACCCAATGTAAACTCCACGTGTTTTTCTCACACATCCTCGACCATAAAAACAGAAACATAGAATTTTTCTCTGTAGGATTATCATCGCAATATAATAGAGAGGATCCTAAAGCAACGTTAGACTCGGCCTTGCCCCGAGTTAAGAAAGGTGACTCCTGCACCTTTGAACTTACTTCACTCTGACTTGTAAATTTGGAAAGCCCGCGGCCAAGAACAGAGAATCAGTTTAACGACCGCTGCCCACTAGATGGCGCAGGAGCCCAAAGCCACGCCTCCGTTTCCTAGGTGACTGAAGAAGCACGCCAGCCCACATCCGGTTCCGAGTTGCCGACGGCTTGCGCGCTCTGCGTATGACGTCACACTTCCATATAAAAGCGTGCTCGCAACGAAGGCTCATTCCTTCCCACGGACGCGGGACAATATGGCGCCGGTGAGTGTACGCGCGTGCGGTCCTTTTAGCGTAAACTAGGTAGCTTCTGCGTCCAGCGAATCGAAGTGGGAGTTCCTCAATAGGAAGACAGTGGGCCGTAGCGTCGCCCCCAGATCTCTACCGATGCGATAGAAGGCGGGACTTCGGAAGCTTCCGTGGCTGCCATGCGGCCTGGCGGAGCTGGGCTGGGCCCGCCGGCATTTTACCCAGGTGATGGCTCACGATCGGTCTCAGGGCCTCCTGATTTCTCCCTGGCTCCTGGTGACCTGTCGCCACGATTAGGTGGCCAGTCCGCGGTTGTATATGTTAAAGTCGGGACCTTAGCGATACGAGAAGCGTGGTTTAAACATTGTGGAAAGTAATTTTAACAAAATGTTTTGAGTTGTTGAGTTAGGATTCGAAGGTGAGTAATGCTAACGAGGCCTTAAGTCCAACCGGGATTACCTGTTCGTTCCACGGCCAGAGAAAATCGAGTCCCGTCATGATCGGTTCAAGTGCTAGTTCCGGGTTTGTGATAATTGGAGGGCGCCCACTTAAATACCCTGTGGGGTGTTCCTGACCCTTCCCCGGGGTGGCATGCTGGGATTTGGTGTCCAGACCAAACGCAACTCTCAGGCCAGGGGACTGGGATGGATGCCAGGTGCTGGGGTGACGCTCCCAACTTAACACTACAGGGAACAATTGGCAAAGCTACCTCAGGAGGAAGACTTACTAATTGGCAGTCATTTGGGTGGATCTGTATGGACGAATTGGAGCAAAGCATAGAGAAAACCATTACTCTATGTGTGCAGGCTTAAATGTAGACAGAAGCAGGTGGTATTTTGAATTGAAGTTGTTAATTACAATACAAAACAGTTCTTTGAAACCAAGCAAATAATCTCAATGCATGTTCTAACATTGCTTTACATTTGTGAGGCATGTAGTGGGAAAATGGAAAGTTTTCGTTGGAGTTGTTGGAAACATGATTAAGAAAACTTGAAAAATTAATAAGTGTTCCCTTTCCGTGCGGTACAGCCTTTAGGTACTGAGTGGCATTTCTGAATATAACCCCATTATAGAACATAAGTTTTTCTTGGAAATGTGCTGTGTGAGCTGAATACATTGCATTGACAGCAACATAATTGTGTTTGTAGCAGAAAGACAAGAAGCCTAAGAAGTCAACCTGGAGGTTCCATTTGGACCTCACTCATCCTGTAGAAGATGGAATTTTTGATTCTGGAAACTTCGTAAGTGTCTCTCTTACTGTAACTTCATACTTGGCATTTAAATATAGTGCCTGGTATTAACCTGAACTGTGCTCCTAGGGTGCCTTCCCTAGTGACCGTCTAGGGTTTCCTTCCCTAGCTGTGCACTTTTTCTCTTTGCGAACAGGAGCAGTTTCTCAGGGAGAAGGTTAAAGTCAATGGGAAAACTGGAAATCTTGGAAATGTTGTTCACATTGAACGCTTGAAGAATAAAATCACAGTTGTTTCTGAGAAACAGTTCTCTAAAAGGTATTTGAAATATCTTACCAAGAAATACCTTAAGAAGAATAATCTCCGTGATTGGCTTCGTGTGGTTGCATCTGACAAGGAGACCTACGAACTTCGTTATTTCCAGATTAGTCAGGATGAAGACGGGTCAGAGTCTGAAGATTAGTTGGCCTCTGTATGCTTTAAAGAAAAACTAAAATTGGACTTTTTCGGGAAATAAAAACCATTGTACTCTTAAAAACAAATGTGGTTTGTAAGTGTACTGGGTGTCTAGAAAATGTGCCGTTGAGTGACCCGATCTTTGGAGAATGCTTTTAATAGAAAGGCTCTGAGTGGATTCTAGCTGGGTGCCACAATTGAGTCTTGACCACCTAACTTCTGATTGTCCTTCTAGGAAGTAGACATGATGGGCCCTTAATTCTGGTAAAATGGAAGAGGAGGCAGAAGACAGTGTCTTTGACAACCTGCATGGTGCTTCTGTGGGGCACTGGCATAAGTAGCATTACCAAATGTCTTCCATTCTGCTTTGTAGATTTGAATGGTTGGCTTTGGCCAGGGGTCAAGTGCTTGCCAGTTTTCCTGAACTTACCCTAGTGTGGCAAGACTTGGGAATTCTCTTGACTTTGAGTCCTATTTCTGCTTTTCACAAAAGGGTAGTAGATAGTGTACTTCTTTGTTGGCACTGGGCAAATAAAAACATCCTAGCTTTCACTTATGAGTGCCACGAGATACTGCAAAATAATTCAGTGCTAGAAAGGAACTTGATATATTTAGTCAGGTAAGACCACAAAAACTTGGGTCTGCCCTAAACAGGAAGGCAATATAGGGCAAGAGATAGTCCAGAGGAATGGAATAATACTTGGAATTGACCCAGGGTACTGGGATCTGATGGGGTCAAGGTGAATGTATTTAGAGGTTCAGTGTAGTGTTTTGTAGAAATGATACAGTCAACAATTTCCAGTGGGCAATTACAATGAAACAGTGATGTGCTATACACCAATTTACCTTGTACCTTTTGGAGGTTAGGCAGGGTCTGAATTCTGGTTCATAGCTCACATATATGGTAGAAGATATGAAATAAGTGTCAGATTTCATAAGGAAACCTAACTACCCTCATTTCTCAAAGGCCCCTCTTGACACTTGAAAGACTTCAGCGTTGCCCTGGGAAGTGTTTCAGTTCAGATTGAAATGAATGTGAGGTGCTTTAGTTATGAACAAGAAGTAAGATCATGACTTCTTGGGAGATTAGGAGCCTTTAGGGAATGTAGGTAAAGATAGCTAACATTCACAAACTGTCAGGGTGGGTCAGTCCTGTATGTAACCAGTGCTTCCAGAAGTGGAAACAGGATCAAACCTTAAGGATCATCGGACAATGCAGACAGGATCAGGAGCTTCCGCATACCATTTCCTTGATGGCTTCCCTACAAGGAACGTGGAAATAATCTGGTAGTTAATGTATTTAAAAGCTTTCAAGTTAATTTTATATTTAATATGCACTAGGGCCCAGGTTATTATAAGCTATGTTACAGTAAGATAATCAGGACTAAAGAATTACAAGTTTTTGTTTTCTTAATTTGGTAGCTGCATGCTTGATATTGTTTGAGACACTGCCTTAACCAGAAATTTCTACCTTCATTAAGCTTATCAGTGTAGGAAGACAGAAAAGAAAAATAGTGGAGTGTGTGTTTCATGGTAATATGCTTTGAAGAAAAAGTAGGCGGGGGAAAGGGTTGCTGTGGGAACAGGAAAGGCTTCCTGGGAAAGCCCTTGTAATAGAGTCCTAATGGAGATACTGCATCCATTCAAGTAGCCATCTGGGGAAGAAGAAAACAGACAAAATCCTGATTCAGAATGCTCTTGCCACCTCCATCGAAACCTTTTTGATGTCAGTAGAAAGCCTGCGTGGTGTGTAGAAAACTTGAGAAGTCACAGGAGCACTCGGGGTAGAGTGCTGTACTAAACGGTAACAATTGCAACTCAAAATCAAAGCAGCTTGGCTGTATGTGAGGTTCAGCTAAGCCTTGGTCCTGTGTGGTTAGGCATCATTACTATGACAAAATACTATAGCAACATCTTGAAGAAGGAGAGATTTGTCCTAGCTCAGGTCACTGGTGTCCATCGCTCAGGGCTGTGCAGAGGCAGAGCATGCTGACAGTAGTATGTGATGGAGCAAAAACTTCATCTCAGGCCGGAGGCTGAGAGGAAAGCAACAGAGCAAGACACCCCAGTGAGTTGCTTTCTTCAACTAGAACCTACCTTCCACAATTCCTCCACCTCCCAACAGTCAATTCAGAATATTCCAGTGGGTTAATCCAC
The DNA here is from genome assembly GCA_028555095.1 of Dicrostonyx torquatus. Classification (NCBI taxonomy): domain Eukaryota; kingdom Metazoa; phylum Chordata; class Mammalia; order Rodentia; family Cricetidae; genus Dicrostonyx; species Dicrostonyx torquatus. The sequence continues at coordinate 733,019 of JAQHUG010000192.1, read as the reverse complement.
TGATGAAAGCAAAGCCCTCATGATCCAGCCGTTTTCTCCATTCAGAACATTGCTGCCAAGTCTTCTGAGCAATGTTTCTGGTGGGGACAGAGCCTTCAGTATATGATTCTTGTGTTGGGGGGGTGTGTGTGCTCATATCCACACAACGTGGACTGTGGGGCTGCAATTATTGCCAGCTCTTGTGTGTGTGTGTGTGTGTGTGTGTGTGTGTGTGTGCGCGCGCGCAAGAGAGTGAGCTCATGCCTGCATATGTGGAAGCCACAGGTTGATGTCTTCCTCAGTTGCTGCCCCATCTTCAAAACAGCGTCTTCCTCCACCTGAAGCTCATTCTCTTTAGACAGGCCAGTAAGTCTTAGACCCCTGTCTCTACTGAGTGCGGTAGTAATAGGCACAACCACCACATCCAATTTTCACACAGATGCTGGGTTTGAACTCAGGTCTTCATGTTTAAACAGCAAGCACTTTACGCACTGAGTCATCTCCTGGTCTCACTAATTATTTTTTTTTAATATTGTATTAACAGCACAGTTGAGTACTATCTAGCCCTTTAAGAAAGAAGTTTACTTTGGATTTGACCAAGCATGCCCATGGGCTGCTGGCAGAATTTCTATCCTTGCTCTGTGGCCTTCTTGGGGTGCTGGGGACACACCAACTGGTTTCCCTTGGAGGAAAAAGACCAAGATGGAAAGTGCTGTGGCTGCAGATTACTCTCAGAAGCAGCATGCCATGTATTATTTTACTGATGACACACTATTAGAACAGAGGAGGTAGGAGTCCCCAAGGACAGGAGTCCTGGGATGTCTTGGGTCTTTTGGATGCTGGCCACTGCCAAGTGGATATCCAGTATGGATATATTACTGAGTCCTCAGGGAGCTATGATAATTGCAGTGTCCTGACCTAACTTACATTGTAAATAAAGGATTATACTATTGCATTTTGTTAGACAAAGAATATACAAGACAAAAAAAACCCTCACTTGGGCTATGCATTCTGGACATGATACTCTGAAGTTTTTTCCTATGTGTGCCACTAACTACATCAACCAGGGAATTCTGCTCTATTTTATTTTTACCTTTGAATAATCGATCGGTTGGAGCATCCTCCTCTCTGGCTTCTCCACCCTACTTTTTAAAAGACTTATTTATTTTTACTTTATGTATATTAGTGTCTTGCTTATATGTATATAAGTATACCACATGTGTGCAGTGCCCAAGGAAGTTAGAAGAGGATATTAGATCCTCTGAAATGGGAGTTAGATATGGTTGTGAACCCAGGTCCTCTGGAAGAACAGTCAGTCTTCATCTTCAGCAAGCCTGTCTCCATCTGCCAGCACTAGAGTTAGAAACATGCAGCATCACATATGGCTTGACCTGAGTGATAGTGGTTAGAATTCAGGTCCTCAGGCTTATGCAGCAGCCATCCACAGTCCCAACTTCCTATTTACTAGTCTATAGGCTCACTTGTTTTACAACACCCTATCACTTCATCCATGAACCTCTGATTTTATCTCTAAAATGTAGTGCCTACAGGAGACCTCTTCCTGAATACAACCCCAGTGCACAGACACTGAGAGCAACAATTAACAAATGGGACCTCCAGAAACCAAGAAACTTCCGGAAAACAGGATATGGTCAACAAGACAAAATGGCAGCCTACAGAGTGGAAAAAGATCTTCACCAACCCAACATCAGACAGAGGTCTGATCGCCAAAATATACAAAGAACTCAAATAATCCAATAAAAAAAAAAATGGGTACAGACATAAACAGAGAACTCTTAACAGGAATCTAAAATGGCTGAAAGACACTTAAGGAAATGCTCAACATCCTTAGCCATCAGAGAAATGCAAATCAAGACAACTCTGAGATTCCATCTTAAACCTGTAAGAATGGCCAAGATCAAAAACACTGATGACAACTTATGCTGGAGAGGATGTGGGGGAAAGGGAGTACTCCTCCTCCATTGCTAGTGATAGGGCAAACTGGTACAGCCCCTTTGGATATCAGTGTAGTGATTTCTCAGAAAATTAGGAAAAAATCCTACCTCAAGACCCAGTAATACCACTTTTGGGGATATACCCAAAGAATGTTCAATCATATTACAAGGACATGTGCTCAATTATGTTCATAGCAGCATTATTTGTAATAGCCAGTACCTAGAAACAACCTAAATGCCCCTTGACCAAAGAATGGATAAAGAAAATGTGGTACATTTACACAATGGAGTACTACACAGCAGGGAAAAAATAATGACATCTTGAGATTTGCAGGCAAATGGATAGATCTAGAAATATCATATTGAGTGAGGTAACCAAGACCCAGAAAGACAATTATCACATGTAATCACTACATAAGTGGCTTTTAGACATAAAGCAAGAAAAAATCAGCCTACAATTCACAATCCCAGAGAATAGAGACAACAATGAGGACCCTAAGAGAGACACACATAGATCTAATCTACATGGGAAGTAGGAAAAGACAAAATCTGAATAAATTGGGAGCATGGGGACCATGGGAGACGGTAGAAGAGAAGTGGAGAGGAAGGGAGGGGAGCAGAGAAAAATATATAACTCCATAAGAACAAAAAAATTATAGTGCCTTAAAAAATGAGTCCTTCAAACAACTATACCATTATTATACTAGTATTAAATTAACAATAATTTTTATATTATGCATTGCCCAGTCAGAATTTAAATTGACTCATATGTCTGGTAATATGTTAACTGTGTGACAAGGTTCATGGTTGTAATTACATGGTATCTCTTAAACCTTTATAAACAGATTTCCACTCTCTCTATCATCCTCTACCTCAAGAAAGACAACCAAGATCCACTGAAATGAACAAAACCAACAGCATCAAAGAAAATGATTGGGATATACGCGTTAGAACAACTGACCTAGAAGAAAGTTCCCCCACCTGACTAATCCTGAAGAGAGTTCAGTACTCTAGAGGCTGAAAAGAACATGCCTACACGCAAACAAAGCATGTCCAGTGAGAACAGGAAGCACACAGAATCTTCAGGGCAACTCACTCAAGTGCACTGACCTCAGCAGCAGGAACGCCTGGCCCGGTCTTGCCAATCTCCAGGCTTCATGCTCTTTGTAAGTCAAGAGTCTGGATCAGCTGGCATTTTACACACACACACACACACACACACACACACACACACACACACAGGCTTACTTCTTGAAAATCCTTTTACTGAATTCCAAAGCTGTCCTCTTCAGGCCACTCCACCCCATACCTCTGCAGGATACACAGTTGTGGTTTTACTGCCTTAGACTTTCAATGAACTAGCGTGTGAGTTTATATGTAGACACAGTGGATTCATCAACTCAGTCTTATTTCTAAAGAATAAGAATGTGGGGACTGAAGAGATAGATGGCTTGTTAAGATATAAAATTAATAAGAGAAATGTCAACTGGAATACATTTAGAATTGAGGACTTTCCTCTCTAGCCAATGTGACACGTAAAAAATAAAATTGGGGAAAAAATAAGTTCTACGAGGAAGCTTGGGTTTCCCTTATTTAACAAGACAACTAGTTCGGGCAAGTTGGAGTTCTGGAGAGATGGATTGCAGCTGCAAGTCCTCCTCCCTGACTCTATCTTCCAGTCTTATCTCTGTTCGGTCTTGCTATGGCTAACTGCCCCTCTTCCTCCTGCCCCTCCCCAGAAGGACTGGTGAGATGGCTCAGTAATAAGAGCAGTAATATTATTAAAGAGGACCAGAGTTCGATTCCCAGCACCCATGCAAGGAAGCTCCTGAATATCTGTCAGTCCAGTTCCGGAGGACCCTATACCTCTGCCCTATATAGGCACCTGTACTTGTGGCACATACCCAACCCAACCAACCTACGTAATTAAAAATAAAATGTGTCAAACTATAAAACTACTCCCAAACTACCTGGCAAAATAGCTCCAAACCCATGCTGGGGTGTATCTGTGCTCCGCTCCCAGGAAGAAAATGAATAAGATGGACTGATTTAAAAAACTTCAGCAGGTTTTTGTTTTGGTTGAGGCTGCATATAATAGTAGATCAGAGTCTAAAACAGGCAATTTGGTTGGAGGAGGGAGTTGTGTATGTTTTACTTGTTCCTTCCATTTGTTCTTCCCACTTGCCAGCCTCACCTATCCTTGCTTCTGCCCAGCTATTGGCTGTTCAACTTTTTGTTATGAGCATCAGGTGTTCTAGACAGGGAAAGAAACACAGCATCACAGAGTCACAAATACAGCATAAACAAAAGTCACACACTTTAAAATAATATTCCCCAACAGGAGGGAAGTAGTTTGGGGTCATTCTGGGGAGCATACTGGCATACAGATAAAAGTCCTGAAGAGGACATCTGAGTATACGTTTGTTAAAATGACTTACACTGGGTGCTTTGACAAAGGCTTCAAGGAAGTAGGGACTTACTCAGGTTAGGGGTTCCAGGAAGTCCTCCTATGGCTGGAAGTGGTGTTAGGGCTCTCTAGAGGAACAGAACACCAGAATGAATACAGATTAAAAGGGGTCTCATTAGATTGGCTTACACAGTATGGTTGGAGTAGCCCAACAGTGGCTGTCTCCACTCCGGAGAGGGTCAGAATTCAGTAGTTGCTCAGTAAAGGCCGAACATCTCCAAGCTTCCAATCTCCTGGAAAGCTGCTGGTCTTTGGGCTCTGTTGAAAGCCCTTAGGAGCTGGTTATTAGCAATGAATCATAGAGCCCGCAGGAGCCGATGAACCTGCAGTGAGTATGGCGGTAGGCATGAACAAGAAACTTCCATTTTTCTGTGCCCTCCACATTTAAATTGATCTTCTCACTTTAAATAAGCTGATCAAACAACCCCTGACTGGAGTGACATCACAGGCATCCTTCTGGTTTACCCTGGAGGTGGGAAGACTAGCCAGGGCTGAACAGCTGCAATGTGACAACAGCAGCTCCTTTTAAGGTCAAGAAGGGATGTGTTTTGTTACTTTTTCAACACTCTTGACTGTGTGCTGCTGAAATTGCTTTGTTTGTTACTGCCTTGCTGTTTCCCTGTTCCAGCAACTTTGTCTGCAGGGTGTGTTTTATGAGAAACTTTATGTTTAACAGAATGCTCTGATGTTCCTGTGAGTGCCAAACTCAGTCCTACCTGCTTTTCTGTCTCTCCATGGCTAAGCTTCAATAAGTTGCAAATGACAGGAAGAAAAAATAAATAAATAAACAACAACCAAAACCCAACCTAATAATCGAAGAGTAAGTTCAGGTCTGAAGTCCCTGTGGTTGGAGCAAGGCCTGGAAGTAACCAATCAAGCTAGTTAGTTCTGGAAGCAACCAATCAGCTTGGTATCACTCTGGAACAAAGGCGGGAAGTATGAAGAGAACCCTCCCCCACCACGTGTGACCTGGGAGAGGGAGAGATTTCCCTAAGGAAATCAAAAGGCCATTCAGTTTCACTAAAACAAACAAACAAAAACAAAAACCAACTGTGAATATTAAAACGTATATGAAAGTTTAAAGATCCATAACAGTGAAAACATTTTGACCTAGTGTAGAATGGGAGAAAACAGTATGCCTGATTTCAAGACTTGTTTTCCAGGCACAAGAATCAAACCTGTGTGATGTTAGTGGAGATGATAAAGTTTAATGCTATGTGCAACGTTCAATATAGTATCCTATTGGTGTGCACTGTATAGATGTGGGTGGACGTGTGTGTGTGTGAGTGCACTTATGTGTATGTACATGTGTGTCCATGTTGTGTGTGTGTGCATGTGTGTGTGCACATGTGTATGTGTGCTTGTGTGTGTATGCATGCTTACATGTGCATATGTGCTCATGCTTGTGTGTGTATGCGCATCTGTGAGTGTGTGTACATGCTTGTGTGTGTGTGTGTGTGTATACCTGCGTTTGTATGTGTGTGTGCTTGTGGAGGCCAGAGATGGAATTTGAGTGTTTTTCTCAGTTGTTCTCCACCTTAGTTTTTTTCTTAGATTTATTTATTTATTGTTTTTTTATGCATCATCTGTATGTATGTGTGTGCCTGGTGCCTGCAGAGGCCAGAAGAGGGTATTGGATCCCCTGGAACTGGAGTTTGGACCACTGAGAGTTGCCATGTGGGTGCTGGCAACCAAACCTGGGTCTCTCGCAAGAACAGTAAATTCTCTTAACTGCTGGGCCATCTCCCCAGCCCCTCCCCTTTTTACTTTTTGAGACAAGGTGTCTCACTGAATTTGGAGCTCACCCTTTCGGACTGACTGGCTCACCAGTGAGCTCCCCACATGCCTGCCCTGATCTGACTGTCCCAGGCCTGTCTCTTTTATCTCCCACTCCTTACCAGTGCCAAGGCTCTAGCCATTCACAGCCCAGCGAGGCTTTAACATGGGTTCTGGGCGTCCAGATTCTGGCCCCACCCTGTGCAGGGAGTGCTTTACTCAGAGAGTCCTCTCTCTAGCTCCCTCTGTCCTGTTTTCCATGGATCCATCTGTCTTAGTGTTTCATTGCTGTGAAGAGACACCCTGACCATGGCAACTCTTATAAAGGAAAGCATTTAATTGGAACTGGCTTGCAGTTTAGAAGTTGAGTCCATTATCAGCTTGCTGGGATACATGGCTATGTCCAGGCAGACCACAATGCTTACTCATGTGGAAACTAGTCATGGGCTTATCTCAAAAGTATGTAATGGATGGACATGGTACACCTTTGTTTCTCATTTTAAAAATTTGCACCTATTTATTGAGTGCTTACTATGAGCCAAACATTGTATATATGCTCTGTCCACACAGATCTCATGCAAAAATACAACAGAACTTGACCATGGGATGGAGAAAGGACTGAGCCATAGGTAGAGATAAAATCGATTACAAATTTAGCTTCAAAGTTAAGAAATGAGGACAAACTCTTATTTATGACTTCATATCACTTTGAGCTTTAACATACATATATTTTTCTTAGTGGGAAGTTTTAGGCACAGAAGGGCTGGAGAGATGGCTCGGTTGTTAAGAGCACTGCTCTTGCAAACCTGGCTTTGGTTCCCAGAACTATACTGAGAGTCTTATGGTCCCATGTGACCCCAGCTCCCGGCATCTGATGCCCCCCACCTCTGCGTACAAACCTGCATGTGTGCCTACACCCACACACAGGCACATGGGCATAATTAAAAATAATAATCAGCTTTTAAAAGTTCAAAGAAATGATGGGTAAGATCACTACTGTGATTTAAGTTAGAGACTCCAGCATCCTAGACAGCAAACCATTTACTGACAGCAGGCCCTAGTTTCCTCAATGTAAAATATGTGTACTCTCTTGGTATTTGTTTTGGAACAATGGTACCACTCCAGGGAGATTTCACACACTGTCCAAGCCCGGCATCTCACTGGTGAAGCATACAAGACCATATCAGACAAGGGTACACCTTTTTAAAAACGTTCTTAACTGGTTCCCAGACAGGGTATAGAACCCCAGATTTTGATCATCTCCAGTGTCCATTCATTCTCTGATTCTCGAAACCAGAAAGTTAAATACTTTCTGGTTTTAGTGTCTAGGTGAATGGGGACCTAAAGTGGAGTTGATTGTTATACACGACAGAAATATATTAATATCTCATAGTCCAACCCATGGAAGAAACTCCTTTAAGAACGAGACTGGGTGTTTTGGATCCCAGATAGGCACAAGAAGGAGATGTACAAAGGACATCCATGAGTGTGCACACAGACAGCGCCCTAACATTTTGTAACTCTGCTTCATGAAGGGCTGCAATCACATATTTCTGCCAGTAGGTGGGGCTATGGCTTTGACGCAGGACAATTTTGTGCCCTATAAGAAGAGCATGTTTTACAGATAATGAACTTTAAAGCAGGAAAAAATTGCGAATTGCGTATAAAAATGTATGTCATAAATTGTTTTTAGACTGTCATGTTATTTCGAACATTTGAAATATCTTGAGTCATTGATCTGGTTGGCTTAGCTGCAGATATAACCATACTTAACAAAGGGCTCCAGTCACTTTAGGAAGATCTTAATAGTATTTCAAGCCAGGTGTGGTGGCACACGCCTTTAATCCCATCACTCAGGAGGCAGAGGCAGGCAGATCTCTGTGAGTTCGAAGCCAGCCTGATCTGCAAAGCGAGTTCCAGGAAAGCCAGGATTGTTACACAGAGAAACGCTGTCACCAAAACCAAAGCAAACAGTATCCCAATTAAGACACTTCTAGGTACACTTTAATAACCCCCTGTGTACAACTCAAAAATCCAACAAGTCATATTTGGAAAGCAGAAAAATTGCACTCAAGTTACACTTGAATTCCAGATATAAATTGATGTCTTTCAGTGTGTGTTGGTTAATACTTGGGATGTATGCTAACAATTATTTGTCTCCCAACCAACCCTCTTACCACACAAAACACAAAAGAATCAAATAAAACCAAATTTATTTATTGTTTATATGAAATTCAAATGTCACTAGGGATTTTCCTGATGATTTTTGAATCTAAAAACTGAAAGGTTTTATAACTATTTGATTATAAAGTATGACTTAAATTGATGTGAAGGTCTTCATAGTCTTAAATCAGATTGCATTAATACACAATCATGGTAAAGATGCTGTTTTTTGTTAATGAAGGTATTGTCCCAGGTTACATGAGTATTATATGATTTCTTATATTTGTGCCATATACATGCATATGTTTCAGTGATTATATATGGATATACATACATGCCTTTTAAAAAAAACAGAGCTTCTTTTTTTAAAAAAAAATCTTTTAAACTTAAAATATTCTTTCAGAATTTCTTTCCCATGCATGCTGTTCTTCGATGAATGCCCTCCTCCCCTCCCCCCTACACTTCCCCAAGCCCCTCCTACTTTCACACAGTATTTGTTTGTTTTGTAACCATGCAATTAGCATTCAATTTGGATTGTTTGAAGGGTGGGAAGTTATTCATTTGAGTGAGGCGCTGTGCCAATAACTACACCATGGAGGCAAATTGCTCTCTCTCCCCAGCAAGCACCAGCGAACTCTGACTGCCTGTAGCCTGGGGAAGCGTGCAGACTATGAACCCTCTCTTCTCCCCGCATTCATGATGCGATGTTGATGGTCCAGTGTTGGCAGGTGCCTGTTGCCTTCAGACTAGCTCCAGCTGGTCTCAAACTTGTGATCTGAGTGCTACAGTAGAGTTAATAGGCATTTGTCACCATGTCCAGCTCCATACTATCTTCTATTAAATGTTTAAAGTACTGGATTCCAAAACATTTTTGTCTCCAGGATGTTTGGATGCAGAGGTTTGTCTTTATTGTTAATTAAGGTGGAAAAACCTACCCCGAATGTGGGGAGACCATTTCATAGGCTGAGCCCTGCGTGGCTGCAATCCTTGCTCCCTCCTTCTGACTGTGAGAGAGGAGAGACTGTCTCAAGTTCCCACCACTGATTTTTCTGCAATTATATGTTGTTTTCTGTTTGGATATTTCATCAGAGCCACAGAATGGACACTAGAACATATGCTAACCTGAAACATTTGATTCAAACACATTGTTGACGGGACATCGGGAAACCAACTCCATACTGACCAGAGACCTTTTTTTTCCTGCTGTCTTGCATTGTGCCAGGTCCAGTGGGAATCCCCAACCCCTGCCCCCACCGACCACCACCAAAAGAATCAGGGCCCCTCACTTGGTACAAGATGTCAAACTAGACCTTGGAAGGATTGCTGGGGAAAGATGAGTGCCTGCAGTCGGCATTCCTCAGGAGCCTGGGAAGCGGATTCTGCTGGCAGAAAGAGCCACTTACTTCCCTTGGCACATACCGGTGGTTACATATCAAAGCCCGCGCTCTAGAACCCTCAGTCTTTTTACAGTGTTCCCAACAGGTCTTTTTTATATCAAACTGATTCCTTCTAATGAATTTTTTTAAAATAGGGCTGAAAATCTGGCTCAGTGTTTAAGAACACGTGCTACTCTTGCAGAGAGGCTGGGTGTGGTTCCCAGAATCCATATGGCTGTTTACGACTGTTTGTAACTCTAGTTCCAGGGGGATCTGATGTTCTCTTCCCGTGTCTGAAGGCAACAGGCACACGTGCTACACACACACAGAGATACAAGCAAACACTCATACATATAAAACTAAAAAATTAAGAGTTTTATAAAATATATTACCTAATGTCCTGATTTTCTTTTATATATAAACACCCATGTACATTTTTTCTATCTTCCAACTTTGTAAAATAAACTCAAAATCGTATTCAATGCATTTGTGTCATCACTATATATATATATATATTAGATGTCATTGCTATGACAAAGTACCTGAATTGAACTTGAAATAGGGAGGGGTTATTTTGGCCCCTGGTCTTAGTCATGTTGACAGGGGAAGCCATGGCAGGACACAGCAGTTTACAGATGGCAGCAAAGAAGCAGAGAGAGGCAATGCCTGTACTCGGGGTTTTCTCCTTCTTCCTCATTAGTTCCACACACGCCCAGCCTATGAAGCAGTGCCATGCACATTCAGCACAGGTCCTGCCCTTTGGTTAATCTTCTCTGGACCAGCCTTCATAGATGCCCTCAGGAACATGCTTTATTAATACCCTAGGTATACAGACACAGTTAACAACTTCAAGTACACTGCCTGACAGCTTGTTACCCAAACATATTTTCTTTCTTTCTTTCTTTCTTTCTTTCTTTCTTTCTTTCTTTCTTTCTTTCTTTCTTTCTTTCTTTTAAAGATTGGTTTATTGGCTGGGTGGTGATGGTGCAGGCCTTTAAGCCCAGCACTGGAGAGGCAGAGGCAGGTGGATCTCTGAGTTTGAGTACAGCCTGGTCTACAGAATGAGTTCAAGAACAGTTTAGGCTACATGGAGAAATCCTATTTCTACAACCAAATAAATAAATAAGTAACTTACAAACTAAATAAATAAATAAATAACTTATTTATTTATATGAATGTTTTGTCTGCATGTCCATCTCTACATCAGAAGAGAGCATCAGATCTCATGAGACTACAGTTATAGACAGTTGTGAGCTGCCATGTGAGTGCTGGGAATTGAAATCAGGACCTCCTGGCGAACATCTAGTACTCTTAACCACTGAGTCATCTCGCCAGCCTCTAAATACATTGTCCTTAAACCATAACTTTCTACCTCTGGCTCACAAATGGATCATATCCAGCACTCCATAACCAAGAATTGCCATAACCTCAGCTGTTCAAATCTTGTTCAAAAACCCATGCCCCAGATCTCTTCTGACACTCAAGGTAACTTAATTGTCAAGTTAAAACTCTAAAAACTTAAAAAGCAAGCCACAAGCTTCTAGAAAACAGGGTGAAGTAGGAGAATTGAAACCAAAGCAGGATCCAAACTCGGCAAGGCTGACGTGAAATCTTGTAGATGCAGGCTATGTAAGCAGGGCCCATGGGTATTATTAACTCCAAGAGATCTGGCATTTTTTGCCCCATGGCCCCACCGTTCTAGGTCTACCTGTCCTCTCCTCTGAGCTGGCTTCCCTAAGCAGGCATTATATGCATCTGGCACTGCTGGCTTCTGGGATCTTTGTTTCCTTTTCAGCTTCACTCTCACTGCCCCAAGCACCCTACTCTCAGGGGCTGTCTGCAGGAGCTCTGGCCCTGCTTGACTCCTAGGACTTCCCTTGAAACCTCAGCTGAGACCTTCATCACCTTGTAACTTTTGTATTTTGTAAAATGGACACTGCCAAGGTTTGCTGCCATTTCGAGTTGTATCAGGGGTTCCTCCAACCACATCCCTATAGCAACTTCTGGGTTCCTGGGTGTCTGCGCGGAGGGGAACAACTTCCTAATTTTGTTCTATGCAATCAGGGTGCCCTGGAGCTGCCCTCTTCTCAGTGGGAAATCTTGATGTGGGATTCCCCTCTGTGTGTCATGAAGATTCTATTACCATAGAATAGATTTTTGGTTCTATTACCATTGGCTAATAAAGAAGCTGCTTTGGTCTATGGCAGGGCAGAATATAGATAGGCAGAAAAGCTAAACTGAATGCAGGGAGAAAGAAGGCAGAGTCAGGGAGAAGCCAGGTAGCTGCCAAAGGAGAAAGACGCCAGAACCTTCCAGTAAGCCACAGCCTCGTGGTGATATACAGATTAATAGAATTGGGTTGATTTAAGATATAAGAGCCAAAGAGTGTTGCGATTAAATACAGTTTTTGTATGATTATTCTGGTCTGGGTAGCTGGAAAACTAGAGTGCAGTCTCCGTTCACAAAATCTTTCAACTGTGTTTACTTTCTTTTCATACCCTTGAGCTTGCAGTGGGTAGTTTCCTGAGTTCTTGGGATGTGCCATGGTTCTGATGTAAAATTCTTGGCTACATTTTTAATGGTCTTAAACAGGTTAGAAACTGGTTTGGGGGCTGGAAAGATGACTCAGTGGTCAAGAGCACATACTGTTCTTGGAAAGGACCCAAGTTTGGTTTCCAGAGACAAAGGCTTTCAATGTACTTTCCAGTGAAGTCCCTCCGTCTCACTAACATCAGAATGCAATCTGTTCATCGCGCAACAGCTCTGCCCTCCTGTTTCCCCCAGATTTTCCCTTTGCTCTTTTCTCATAGCGCTCTCTCTAGTTCCTCCTGCAAATCAGTTCCAAAGCCCTGAGAACCAGCCATGGGGACGGCTTAACCACAGCCACAGCGCCCTTCCTCTGAGGCCAGAGGTCGTCGGACTTCTTGTCACAGGGACAAAGTCCCTTTTGAAAACCTTGATGGGGAGATGGTTCATTTTGGCTCACATCTGCAGAAGTTTCAGTGCATCGTGGCAAAGTGTAGAACACAACAGTTCACATTATGGTGGTCAGGAAGCAGAGAGGATAACGTTTTAGTTTCTGGCTTTCTCTTTCCCCCCTTTCACCCCATGCAGACCCACAGACTGTAAGACATTGCCCATGCCCCTCACCTCAGTTAGTCCTCTCAGGAGACACTCTGAGGTCTACTTTCCTAGTAGTCTAAGTGCTTCTTAATCTAGTCAGCTTGATTAAAATTAACCATCCCGGCATACTTCAGTGGTCTGTCTTGGTAGTCAGGAAAATAGTCCATTGCTTGCGTCAGCATGAAGTTTATCACATCAAAGGAAAACAAGACTTGTTTAACACCACTGTGTGAAGTATCTTGTTCACATAATACACACACACACACACACACACACACTTCAACCTGAATTTTATCATACTATATAAATTTAATGACTTTTAAAAGTTAATAGTTTTGGGAGGTATCTCATATAAATTTACCCAAATTTGCCTAAACAATTTCTCTGTTCTTGAACATTTAGTCTGTCTAAAATAACTTTACCACCATATACAGTTTGAAAATGAACACAATGTTTCATTTAAAAATATTTGGGATTCTTTAGGCTAGAGATCCAGTAGTTAAATGATATTTAAATGAAAGGATAACTTTCAATCTCTTGATTCTTCCAAAAGCATTATGTGAAATTATATTTCCATAAGAATATATGAAAGTGGGCCTTGTTGGAGTTGTCTATTACTTAGATAGGGAGATCTTTTTCTTTTCTTTATTAAATATATTCTTTTTTAAAAAAATTTGATTGATTGATTGTGTATGCAATGTTCTGTCTGCATGTATCCCTGCAGGCCAGAAGAGAGCACCAGATCTCATTACAGATGGTTGTGAGCCACCATGTGGTTGCTGGGAGTTGAATGTAGGAACTCTGGAAGAGCAGCCAGTGCTCTTAACCTCTGAGCCATCTCTCCAGCCCTGAGAAATATTTTCCTGAACAATTTTTGACAGATTTTTAGACTACTCAAGACTCCAGCCTAAGACCTGGTTGTGTGTTCAGTTACTTTCCCACATCCGAAGAAAAGAACATAAAATATAAAATGGGAATACCGACTTGTTCATAGTCTTGACTATATCTGGGACTAGAACAATTCTTTGCCGCCTTTCCCCATAGCAGTGTTAACATAATAGGAGGAATAAAAAGGGGCCAGGGCTATGCAAAAACAAAAACAGATGTGAACCCAGTGAGTGGGTTGGGGATAGATAGGCCCTCCTCCTGGAGTGAGGCTGGGGGTAAGCATCCCCCTGGTCCCAGGAGCCAGTGAGTGAGGCTGGGGATAGATAGGCCCTCCTCCTGGTCCCAGAGGGCAGGTGAGTGGGAGTGGGAATAGATAAGCCCTCCTCCTGGTCTCAGGGGCCAGAGCCTCTGGAGATGTTCACTTTACTTTCAATGTATTTCCCAGAGTGAATGCTAACTAAAAACAACAATTTCTTTAAAAACCCTAATTTCAAGGTATATTTTTACTTCCAGGTGACTAAGGACATTTAAAATGACTAAATCTGTTTTGCAATGAGTTATATGCATTTAAACTCTTTTCCTCCCTTTTACTGAAAATAGAATTTTTTTTTCACACAATGAATCCTGAATACAGTTTCCCCTACCCCTACTCTGCCCAGTTCCTCCCACCTCCCCTCCCATCCAGATCCACCCACTTTATGTCTCATTAGAGAAGGCTGCATAAATAAAAAATAATAAAATAAAAATGAACACATTAGAGTTGGACAAAACAAACTGAAGAAAAAGAGTCCAAGAGAAGGCACAAGAAACAGAGACCCACCGAGCGATGGTGGCACACTCAGGAGGCAGAGGCAGGTTGATCTCTGTGAGTTCGAGGTCAGCCTGGTCTACAGAGCAAGTTCCAGGACAGCTAGGGCTACACAGAGAACCCTGTCTCAAAAAACCAAAATAGAAAAAAAAGAAAGAGACTCAGTCATTCACACATTCAGGAATCCCATAAAAACACTAAACTCGAAGCTGTAATACATATGCAGAAGACTTGGTGCAGACCGTGCAGGCCCCTGCAGGCCCCTGCATACTGCTTCAGTCTCTGTGAGTTTATATGAGCTTTGGTCATGTTGATTGTGACAGCCTTGTGTTGGTGTCCACCGTCACCTCTGGTCCTTACACTCTTTTCGCTTCCTCTTCCACAGGGGTTCTGAGATCTGAGGGGAAGGATTTGAAGGAGACATCCCATCTAGGGCTGAGTTTTTCAAGGTCTTTCATTCTCTGCATAGTGTCTGGCTCTGGGTCTCAGTAGTTGTTCCCACCTGCTGTATGAGGAAGCTTCTCTGATGATGGTTGGCTTAGGCACTGGCTTATGAGCATAACAGAATGCAATTAGGAGTTATTTTATTGCTACATTTGTTGTTGTTGGTTTTTTTCCTTTCTTTCTTTTTTTTTTTTTTACAAATACAGTAGTATTTTTTTTACCATCCTAGGTCCTGAGATATCTAGTTTCAGGTTCTTGGTCACCGAAGCAGTGTTGGGTATGGGTTCCATCTCATGGAGTGGGTCTTAAGTCAAATCAGTTATTGGTTGGTCACTCCCACAAGCTTTGTACCACCATTGCCATAGCATATCCTGCAGGCAGGACACCACTAAAGACCAAGGGTGTTGTGGCTGGCTTGATGTTTACATTTCTCCTTCGATAGTGAACAGAATTCCTACCTGAAC
>JAQHUG010000192.1:677461-691459 GCA_028555095.1 Dicrostonyx torquatus | reverse complement strand
GAGTTTTCAATATTCCCTGGTGGCTTGGCACTGTTGCTTTGGTCTCCGAGGAGATTATGAAAGGAACACATGGCAAACAAGACCTGTTTACATTGTGGCAGTTGGGAATCCCCCCACAGACCAGGAAATACCCTTTAACGCTTGGGCTTTTGAGGGACACCCCACATGGGAGCTGCAGTATAAGCCTGTACTTAAGGGTGTCCAGCAGCTACCTCACAGAGAGCCGGGAACTGATGTCATGAAAAGGGCACCCAAGGATGGAGGAACAGGCCTCTAAGGGAGAGCTAGAGAGACAGAAATGAGTCTCTCAGAGGACGGAAACTGGGACTCTTCCTCATTGGCAGGCCGTTGGCATGAGGATTCCTGGACACTGGCAGACAACTCAGTGGGATCTCCTCATGTGGCAGAGGCCACACAGGCAGGAAAGTCAGAGCAGAAACCCACATCAGTTCAACCAGTTCTTTGGCCTGGAAACCCCAGGTGGTCATTGCCAGACCTTCAAGACTTCAGATTCCATGACTGTGTCTGTGGAAACCAAGGTTCACAAGTGTTCAGAAGAAGTAGGGCATGGTGGTGCAGGTCTGTCATTCTAGCTATTTAGGAGGGTGATGCAGGAGAATGTCCAAGGCCAGTCTAGGCTACAGTGTGAGTTCGCAGCCAGCCTGGGAAACTTAGTGAAACCCTGATTCAAAACAGAAAGCACATAGAGGGGTTGGGGACCTGTTCAGTGGTGAACATCTGCTGGGATAAATGCTTGAGATCCTGAATTCAACAGAAAAGAAAAAAAAAGCTTAGAAGAAAAAATGTAGCAAATACAAAGACTTATTTTTCTTGCTTTAGTTTCTAAACAATAGCACCTAATAATGATTTCCATGGTATTTATATTTTAAGTTACACATATGATGTGTATAAACACTACAGCATTTTATGTAAGGGACTTGAGCATTTACAGTGTGGTAGCTACAGTGTTCCTGGAACTCAGGGACAATAGCATTAATGTGCATTTATGTATTTAGGTGTCTTTTCTCTCTCGCCAAACTTTCACCCCTTTCTGTTCCCAAGATCTCGGGGTGGAATGGGGGGGTGGTCCTTACTTGATGGTCAGCTTCTGATTCCTTCTCCAATGTAGGTGAAACAGGAAGAAAAGAGAAGTCTGAGAGACTGACCCTACACAAACTGATGTTAAGGTGAAAGGAGGGGCCTGGGAAGACAGTCAGTCATGAAAGTGCCTGCTGAGCAAGGGTGAGGACCCGAGTTTGATCCCCACAACCCAAGTAAAATATCTGGCACAATGGTATGTACCTGCAATCCCAGCACTGGGAACTTGTGAGGTGGGGTGGAGACAGAGGATCTCTGGTGCTCACTGGGCAGCCAGCCCCAGGTCCACTGAGAAACCATCTCCAAAAAGAAAAGCGGAGAGTTACTGCAGAAGATATATGGCATCAACCTTCAGCTGCCATAGGCTTGCACCCATATATGTATGTGTATCCACGCTACCCCAAACACACATACACACACAAGTGAAAAGCAGAGAAAAATACACCTTAATAAAAGGAAACAAAAGGAGATAGAAGGGTGAAAACTTCAATTTAACTAGACATTAGAGAGAGCCATGGAGGTGATCTGAAAGGGGAAACTGTTGACTAACGGAGTGGGCATCCAGGAAACAAGCCAAGGAGGCCCAGGGCAGGGGAGGAGGTGAGGAGGGTCAGCCACTGATGGTGGGCATATGCTGCCTTTTATGCCCTTTAGCAGGCTCAGATTTAAGGAACATTTTGCATTGAGTCATTTGTGATATAATTGCATTTCTGACAATTATATCACATAATTGTGAACCACATGAGATTGATCTGGGACACAGAAGTGACCCTGGAGCACTGTTGCCTCTTCTGACATCCCTACTCATCATTATGGTCTCATCATAAAAGATAGAAAGAAGGCCTGAGGAAGCACCCTGAGATGGTGGATTTCATTGGGTTGTTTCTTCATCATCTTTGCTGCCTACAAACCTGTGGTAGAAGGGTCTTAGAAAAACAGCAAAACAAAAGTGAGGTTACAGAGGGGGCTTGGAGACAGGACCAGTGGATCAGGAGATGAGAGTTTTCACAGAGCTTTTATTTGGAGAATGGTGATGTTTCTCTCTGTGGAGAGGGGCTTGGGTTCTCTTTACAATGTTTACAGACTCGTGTAACTACTTTAAATGTATATACGGATAGACAATGTATATAGGAAGGGCAAGTCATTGGAGGGCTTCTGTCTTAGTAGAAAGCGGGATGTAATGAAGAATGCAAACCCTCACAGGAAGGCCGCGTTTTGTCATGTTCCCAGGTGATCACAGAGATTTGAACAAGCAGTTAGACCTCTGGATTACAAGAAAGCTTTTAAAATATGTACTTGTTTTCTTCAAACAGCCAAAATCCTGATTTAAAATAACAAGTTGATTTTTAGGCTAAACTTTATCTGAAGTAATTTGGAGAGCAATTTCCCTATTCAGATGCATATCCCCTAACATGAGCTCACGTCCCTGCCGTGTGTGTGTGTGTGTGTGTGTGTGTGTGTGAGAGAGAGAGAGAGAGAGAGAGAGAGAGAGACAGAAAGAGACAGAGACAGAGACAGAGACAGAGAGAGAGACAGAGAGAGACAGAGAGAGAGAGATTGTGTTTGTGTTCCTGTGTGTGTACAAGCTTGTGTGGCCAGAAGTTTATCTTTTGTTTCTTCCTTTATTGCTCTCCATCTTATGTTTTTATTTATTTATTTATTTTGGTTTTTTTTTTTTTTTTTTTTTGAGACAGGGTTTCTCTGTGGCTCTGGAGCCTGTCCTGGAACTAGCTCTTGTAGACCAGGCTGGTCTCGAACTCACAAAGATCCGCCTGCCTCTGCCTCCCGAGTGCTGGGATTAAAGGCGTGCGCCACCACAGCCCGGCCCATCTTATGTTTTTGATACAGAGTTTCTCATAGACTCTAGGTGGGCTTACTGGCAAGCCCAGGGATCCCCGTCTCTCTCTCTTCCCAGTACTGATTATAGGGCATACCACCAGCATACCACCATGACTTGTTTTTCCACATGCATGCTAGGAATCAAAACTCAGGTCCTTATGATTGTGTGGTGAGCTTGTCACCCACTGATGCGTCCCCTCAACTGTTTGAGCTTTTGAGGGGTTCATTATTCCTACTTTTTTTGATATTTACCTTCATTAGAACTAAAGTAAGTATTCTAGGTTTATGGCACATTATATAATAATCATATTCTTCATGTAATTATCACATATATTCATCATATAACATTGTATATAATGAAAACTGTCACTATCTATAGCCCAGGATGACTCAAATGCCATGGCAGAGAAGAAAGAGTGTAACAGGCTTTCTTTCAGGCCACCAACCAGATCCCTAATTATGACACAGAGACTTTTTAGTTATGAATGTTTGCCATTATTTTATTCTTGTCCCACTAGCTGTTAGAACTTAACCTGTTTCTCTTCATCTACATTTTGCCTTGGGACTTTTTACCTTTCTTTCATTCTGTATGTCCTACTTTGTGTCTTGTTAACTGGCAGCTGCCTGCCTGGCTGGCCTGGGCATCCTCCCTCTATTCTCCCTCATTCTTGCTCCTCTTTCCCCTCTTCTCTCCTACTTATTCTCTCTGCCTGCCAGTCCCTCCTATCCGTCTACTGCCTTGTTATTGGCCATTTTGCTTTTTATTAGACCAATCGGGCAAGGTAAAACAGCAGCACATCTTTACATAATTAAACAAATGCAGCATAAACAAATGGAATACACCTTGACATAGTTAAAGTAATAGTCACAATGAAAGACTATCAGTGGTGTATACTTGCACCGGAAAGCAGTCCTGCTAGGCTGCTTCACCTCCCTTTGGAAGAAAGGCTATTTGATCCAGGAAGATACTGATGAATTAGGTCTAGAGTCACAGGCTCAGTGAGACAAGAGAGCAGGACAGACAGTGAAGTAAAAGTTAACATATAAAGGGGCAAATAGAGCCTGACAACCTGAGTTCAATCCCCAAGCGCAGGAGAGAGTTGACTCCTAGAAAGAGTCCTCTGACACCGACACTTGCACTGTGCCGTGTGTATGCCCCTGCCCACTTAATGAATAAATTATTTTTAAATTAGCATATGAAGGAAACCAGACAGGAAACCTCTCTCTACCAAGGATTACATGTAATAGAACATGTGCAGAGAAAAGCATGTTTATACATGTGACCTAGACTGTCTCAGTCTGCTGGTCCTGGATGCCCTGACCAACACTGGTCCACTTCCTCCCTTGGAAGTACTCTATTTTTTTTTATTCTTCCCAGCACAATGCTGGGCACACAACAGGGGCTTAATAAGTATTAGTGTCCTTCTCTTGTTGGTGACAAGGATACTCACTCCAGATGGTTGCTTGTGAAATCACTAGGAGGAACAGGATAGGAACATAGTGTTAGTTTCATCTCCAGGAAAAGGGTAGTGTAGGCAGTGTCCATCCTGAAACCCTTCAAATATCAATAATTTTCTGAAGGTGCTGTATAAACAACACATCACACAGTGTGATGACTTTCAAAAGTCCATAGATGCTTCCAAGATTCTTAAAATGCAACTTCATTAAAAATTCATTTTGAACTGGCCAGTTGTGGACCACCTTTAATCCCAGCACTCGGAAGGCAGAGGCAGGTGGATCTCTGTGAGTTTGGAACTAGTCTATAAAGCTAGTTCCAGGACAGGCTCCAAGCCATAGAAAAACCCTGTCTCAAAAAAAAATAAAAATAAAAAATAAAAATCCATTTTGAATTCATGGTCATGTGGCCATTCAATATGGTCTCGATCAGTGGATGCTAAGAGTCCAACTACTTCAGTATACACCAGGGCTTGCTCTCCTTCAACCATCCTGTGTTATTTAGTTTTATATCAACTTGACACAAACTGGAGTCACTTGGGAAGAGGAAACCTCAGTCAAGAAAACGCCTCCATTGGTCTGTAGGCAAGCCTTTGGGGGCATTGATTAATGGATGTGGGAGGATCCAGCCCACTGTGAGTAGTGCTAGCACTGGGCAGGTGACCCTGTGGCAGTCTGGGTAAGCCCCAAGTGAGCAAGACGGTAAGCAGCATTCCTCCATGGTTACTGCTACAATTCCTGCCTCCAGGTTGGTGCCGTGGGTTCTTGCCCTGACTGGGCTGTGATGCAGAAGTGAAAGCTAAGTGAACCCTTTCCTCTCCCAGTTGCTTTTGATCACAGCGTTTTATCACAGCAACAGAAATCAATGGCACACCCTTCAAGAAATGATTGATCCATTAATTGTGTCTTTTTTGCAATACTTCTGACTGAACCCGGACCTCATACATGCCAGGGAAGCACTCTGCCACTGAACTGCAGCCGTATTTTTGCTTTTCATTTGGAGACAGAGCCTTGTTAAACTGTCTAGGCTGTCTTGAACTCTCTCTGTAATCCAGGCTGGCCCCAAGTTTTCAGTCCTCCTGCCTCCACTTCTGGAGTAGCTGGGCTAACAGGCCCACACCATCGAACCAGCCCCTCATCCTTTTACAATTTTTAAAATTACTAAGCTGTGGTTTGGCAGATCCAGCAGAGGAGCCTTGTCTTCAGATGAGAAGACTTCTGGGTGCCCAGAGATCTGTGGGAGTGGGCACTGTGTGGGTACTGTGTTTGGGTAAAGGATACTCACAGCAGGAGAATGTGGCCCTGAAAGTGTGACGGGTGAGTGTTGCCTGAGCTGTTCCCGGAACTGAAGCAAAGTGTCAGAAAATGAGTGACAGATTTGAAAGGAACCTGACGCTGTATGGGCCAGAAGCTGCGGTGGGAGTTCGGAAGGTCCTTTGCCAGAAGATCAGGAATTGTTTGTTCCCTGCCCCTCTACATTTTGTATTCCCTCTGCTTTCTCCTCGGTGATTCTTTCCTTCTTTCTCAGTTTCTCTGTGGGTGTGAAAAGAAACTCCTCCCAGCAGTGAGGAAAACTTGTGAAACAAATATTTTGGATCTATTACAAATCTGTTGTTTTCCTTTTCCTCTGCCTATTTACACCTCCTTCCCTTCCTGGCACTGGTGGAGATGAGGGTGGGAACCATGTAGTCAAGCCCTGGGACAGAAATTACAACACAGATGACACCACAGTCCCGCAACATGAGCTATTAAGGGGGCCACTAATATTTTCATCCGGGCAACATGCTTTCAGAGCATCTGAAGAAGACAGACGTATAAAGGGCTTCCTGCCAGCTGTAGCCAACTTTGTGATGAGACAGCTTCCAGCCACTCACCATTCCAGAGGCTTTGAGTCACACTGCAGATGCTAACTAATGTCTCACTTTAGTGTGTGTGATGGAGGCATCAAATGTCTTCTTCACTTCTCTGCCTCATTTTCGAGACAGTCTCTCACTGAATCTAGAACTCGCAAATTTGGCTAGACTAGCTGGCCACCGAGCCCCTAAGAGCCACTTGTCTCTGTCCCCAGGGCTGGGATTACAGGCGTGTCCCACTGCGCCTGACTTTTTCTTAAGTGCTGGGATCTTCATGTTTGTGCAGCATACACGTTTTATTGATTGAGCCATCTTCCCATCCCTTTATTTAATAATTTATTATAAAAACCTTTCTTATGGTGAGGTATATTTGTAAAGGAAATTTTTAATCTAACAGACATGTTATATGACACAGCAACATCTATGTGCTTGTTGTTCAGCTTTGAAGCATTAGGGAATTCCCAGGTTCTTTACATGTTATTTTATGTTTTTTTACATGTTATAAGACATGTTATATGACACAGCAACATCTATGTGCTTGTTGCTCAGCTTTGAAGCATTAGGGATTTCCCAGGTTCTTATTGATATAAGCCGCAATGCTGTGAACATCTGAACAGAAGTGCCGTCTGCGTTTGTGACTCTGTCCCTGGGGCAGTTACCTCAACATGGGCCAGACGATATGAACATCTAATTGGGGGGCTCTTCACACACATTACCAGAATATTTACATTGTCTTTCTCCTCCATATCCACTCCTCTCTACTTTGTCTTCACCCTCCACTTGAGTTTGAAAGGGTCAAACAATGGAATACTTGTACAGGGCCTGCCAGTTCATAGTGACTAAATAAACAGAGTGGAGGCTGTGATCACTATTGCCTCCTTCCCCCCCCCCAGTCTCATCCAAGGGGTTCAGTGCCCAAGGCTGCTCTCTCTTGTGTATCGCCTGCTCAGCATTGCCCAGGTCTGTTCCTGCAGTGTGTTGCCAAAGGACTACTTCAGACACTGACACATGCCTTGACTCGGGGTTCTGAGAAGATAACTGGCTTACAGGTTTTCAGCCCTGGATTTTCATTCCTAACGTAGAAGTAGTTCTGATCTTACCCTGCAGGGTAGCCACCCCAGCGAGCTTGGTGAAAATGAAAGAAGCGCAGCCTGCGTCGGTGGAGGGTAGGCCTGGGCATTCACAAGTCAGGCAGAAGCAAGGCACGAGGACACTCAAAGCAAGAGAAAACCGTCTGGGAATGTGCGGGTGCCACGTGGGACCTGGTGATTAGCTTGTCCAGACACTGGGTGCTTCTTTAGTGCTACTCAAAGACGGCAGTACAATCACTGGATGGAGTCCTCCGTCTTCAACGTGTTAAGTGTCCAGATGTTCTGCCTGCCTGGAGGCTAGATCTATCCTACACTATGAAAAAGTCCTGCTTCTCTCCCTGTCTGTTAGAGCTTCCATGGCACCAGGCTGCGGGACAAACAGAAGATCTAAGTTGTCCCTAGCAGACTCTCTGGTGGTAAGAAGCAGTTTGGGAGTCACACTTAGGATGGAGGATTTCACACTCTGCTGCCTAAGTTTGACCCATAAAAATTAGACTCAGTGCCAGGCATGGCATTCCACATATGTGACCCCAGCCCTTGGGAGCCAGAGGCATGAATATGTTTGTGTTTGAGGCCAGTTAGGCTACAGAGCAGCCTGTCTCTAAACAAGCAGATAAACAAATAACTGCTGTCACATGCTTAGATAATTTATTGTGATGTTTTTGTGCTCTGTGGAACTGACTTCTTATCTTATTCCAAAGATGCGTGTACTTTGATCAGGTCCCTGGATGGGGTGTGTTCTCAACATAGCCCTGGAGGAATGTGACTGTATCTACTCATCATTTTATAAATATTGATGAAAAATGGTAAAAAAATGTTTTAAAGGAAACTTTATCTGAGGGAGTGTTTTGGAATTCAGTTTTTTTTCCTTCCTTTCAAAGTCTTTTATGTCTCCCATTTTGGCACTGAAATCTAAACAGTCAAGGTGGGTGGGCCAGCCCCAGAATTTGTTCACTATTGAGACACCCCAGATTCTGTATAGAGTAGGTTTGAGGAGCGGGGGGGGTCCTCAGGCATTATAGTTGCCACAACCAACCCTTGTACCCTAGATATGACAAAAATCACAGTGTCTTCCCAGAAGGAAGTGGCGAATTGCTTGGCATTTTGTGAACGCCCTTCAGTGCAGAGATACTGAGAGAAGAAACAGCTCATTGTGCAGCAGAACTGCTGATGTGGAGGAATACTGCCCAGCTCCTCATGGGCACACACACAGTGTCACAGGTCAGAAAGAAAGGGAGGGCATGTCTGAGGTGGTTGCGCCACAGTGGAACCTGCGTCTTCACATTTCTCTTCTGTAACCACTCACTTAAATGATAGAGATGGGACGAGACTCAAAGAGCAGCCAGATACTTTCCAGAAAAAAAACTTAGAGACCCAAGAGAGAACCTGGACCAGAGAAGCCTTTGACCAGGGAAAGTGAACTTTCGGATGAGTTTTTACTTTGGTTCTTCTATGTCCACCTCTCAGGGGCTGGGTCCTCTGGAGTTACAGGCAGCTCCCCTGAGCCATCCCTCCAGTCCCAGGGAAGTCTGTGCCACCTACCTTCTTACTCTCTTGATGGACAGCGCTCTTAGCTGACGGTGCCGCCCTCCTCACCAGGAGCTGCTGATGGCACCTTGTTACCTTTGTTACCATCTTTGTTATGATGTCACTACTAATTGCCAGTTGAGAAAATGGAGACAAGTAAGATAAGTAACTTGTTTAAGGCATTCTGTCTAGTGACTGATGGCCCTCACTTGGGCATCCCCAGGCTAGCTCCTTGGAGCAGACTACAGGGATTTCACTGCTCTCTGGCTCATTGTGCCCTCTCCCCGCCCCCAGTCATAATTGAAATCCTGAAGACATAAATCTCTGATGCTAAATTCAAAGTCTTAAAAGATTAAAATCTTGAGCACTTTAATTCTCATGAAGAAGAAGAAGAAGGGTAGGAAACCAAATTCCAAGGAAGGAGTTTGTCAAGTAATTTGGCAGCAACATTTGATCTGGCTTTAAAATGTGTTTTGGGGGCTGGAGAGCTGATTCAGTGGTAAAGCACTTGCTTTGCAAGCTTCAGGAGGACCAGATTTCTAGTGCTCGGCACCACACTAATAACCAGCCACAAGGAGGGGGGGGAGCCTGTAATTCCTGTGCTGGGGAGGTGGAGACAGGTCCCTGCAGTTTGCTGGCTAGCTAGTCTAGCTCAACTGGTGAGCTCCAGATTCACTGAGAGACCCTGTTTCAAAAAATAAGGTGCTGAATGACAGAAGAACACACCAGCTGCTGACTTCTGGTTTCCACACACACAGGAAGGGGCCCAAGCAGACGTGCACAAACACATGCTCACACTCCAGAGAACACACACAAGCACCCCTCAGAAAGAGGGAGAGGTAGAAGGAAAGGAGGGGCATGAGGAAGGAAGAACGCGCTTCACTTATCTGCATTGGCATTCTTTCCAGGTGGTGAAATATCAGCAGCGTTTACTGAATGAAAGCTGGTTTTTCCTGAAGAGACCAGGGAAGTCGCTAGTTTGAAAAGGATTATGTGCACAGTAGGATAAAGAGCACACACAATGCCCTGAGTACCGTGTCCTCTAACCCTGTGGTCTGAGTATGAGAGCATTCAGAACTGAGAGCTGAGTACCCAAACAGCTCAGACAAGATGGGACCATTAATGGAGACTGTTACTTTGGTGTATACCTTGTCAGCACGTATCAAATTGTAAATAGATTTTAAAATCAAGCGTCGCATGCAAAGTGAATGGGGATATATTCTCTCAGTAGTGCCATGTCATAAAAGAAAAAGAAAAAAAGGGACAGACATTCATTGTGATGAAAGACTTTAAAATACAACCAATAGCCTTGGAGGTTGGCCCTCTCTGAGCTCTTCTGGTCTGCCATCATGTATCTGTCCAGGCCCCATGCCTGTAATATGCATCGTCATGTATTGAAACTTCTTTTCCAGCGTTTTTGTTGGGGTTTCTCCCACTACTTAAATCCCCAGCCTTGTTTTTCACAAGTGGCTATCATGTGCATTTTATCCTCATATAATTCCCAATATTACAGGTACCTATTACACGATAACTTTTTGAAAGGTTCGTTGATTTCATCTTTGTAAATCTCAGTGTACAAACTGCATTATTAAGACAGTAACTTTGTAAGTATTAAATAAATTTACAACGCAATGAAACTTTTTCAAGAAAGAAAGCTGCATCCTTTTGTTCACGGGCATTAGAAGGACAGTTTTTCCACATCTCCACTCTCCGGGTGACTGCATGCGTATGTGCGGCTCTCTCACAGATTTGGTCCATCCTATCAAAGACATTGGTTGTCCATCACTGTGTCCCAGATGGCAGCCATAAAGCTGGATGCATACAATCACATACCTAGCACATAGCATCCTAACTTTGGACTTACTTAAGACTTATTGCCACACCTTGGGGTTATGAGTACAACTGAATGCTTATAACAAAAGAGCTGTTATGGTTACACCCACGAGGCAGAAGCAGGTTCTCTGTGAGTTCCAGGTCAGCCAGAGTTGCATGGTGCCATCCTGTCAAAAACAAAACAAAACAAGAAATGTAAATAGGGCTATGGATGTAGCTCAGTTGAAGAACACTTGTCTGACGTCCATAAAGCCCAGGGTTCCACCCCCAGCACCTCATAGGCCAAGAGTGCACGTGCCTGCAATTCCAGCACTTGGGAGTTCATGGTCATTTTTGGCTGTGTTGAATTCAAGGCTAGACTGGGCTACACGAAACTCTGTCTCAAAAATAACAAAAACCTAAACAAAACAAACCCCAAAAAGTAAATAAATGAATGCTGGGAATGTAGCTCAGTGGTGCGTGCTTGCTCTACGTACAGTGGGCCCTAGTTTTGATTGCCAGCAGTGGAAATATAAATAAATTAATACTTTATCAAAGTTTTAAAACCTCTTTTTTCCGTCAGCATTCCAATTTTTGGATTTTCCTAACTTCACCGTTTGGGATTGTGCCTTTGGTTTGTGGAACAGACCCAGGTGCTTGGTTTCCATGACCAAAGATGCAAAGCCTCTCCATGACCCACATGAAGCCCTGAGCCTTCTCACATGTGTGTGGTGAATATTTATTTTTTTAGAAGTTATTAATAATGTTTTTACAGCCGGTCAGATGCCTGTTTTTTAACGGAAGGACGAGGTTCATGGCTCATGACGAGAACCTGACACTCAGTTAGCTAATTCTTCAAAGGGAGCCTGGTGACCCCATTCAGTTTTGATGATCAAAATGTAACAAATCTGTAAAGCCCAGTTGAGTATGAGACACCAACATCCCATTCCTGGTACGTACAACACTGTACAGAGACATTCAGGAGTGAGCTTGGGGAGCAGGGAGATTCATGCTGGTTCACTTCCTCTTCCAGAAGGAGGGAAATTGGATCCATGCTCTGTACCAATGGCTCAAAGAAACAAATGCTGGGAAAGTGTTAGTGAGGAGACCTACAGGATAGCAAGTGCTTCACCACGGGCAGGGCAAGACTGCATCCCTCGCGGGGTCTCTTTCCTTCTCTGGAATTTAGAATCATTTTATGGTGTAGTCAAATGTGTTGGTGTGACTGTTTCCCCATAAGCCTCAGACCACGTGATGCCCAGTTGGTGTTCTGTTTGGGAAAGCTTTGGAGGCGGGATCTTGCTGGAGGAAGTGTGTCACCAGGGGTGGGCTTTGAGGTTTCAGAGTCCACAAACCACTCCCAGTTCACTCTTTCTGCTTCCTGTCTGTCACCGGAGAAGGAGCCGTTCTAGCTGCCATGCCTGCTTGCTGCCGTCTTTCCCTGCCATGATCCCTCTGGAATCGTAAGCCGCAAACAAACCCTTCCTACTCTAAGTTGCTTTGGTCGTGGTGTTTTAAAGAGAAAAGTAACGAAGACACCAAGATAGGCCTCAGACCCACTGCAGAGTCGGGGATGGCCTTGTGCATCCGATCCCCCTGCCTCCACTCCCTGGTGCTAGGATTAATGGGCACGTGCTATCATGCCTGGTTTCTGTGATGCCCCGACTGAACCAAGGTTTCAAACATGCGCACTCTACCAGTTGAGCTGCTTTCCCAGGCCTGGTACGTGGCCTTAATACATTTTCAGTTGCTCTAACTGAATACAACAGGCTAGGCGAGTTATGAAGACTAGAGATTTATTCAGCTCATAGTTTGGAAGGCCAGACAGCTCAAGAGCAGAGTGCTGCCATCTGCTCCACATCTGGGGCCGGTCTTCTTGTGTGTCAGCTGAGCAGAGGGTGTCACACGGCACAACTGGGTATTACTCTTTCTCTCCTTAGAAAGCTCCTAATGCTGCCATGTTCTCCTCCAATCCCAATCACCTCTTAAAGGGACACTTCCAAACGCCACTCACATGTGAATTTTAGGATGAAGTTTCCAACACTTGAGCCTGGGAACACATTCAGGCACAGCACACAGTTGTAGGTATTTCACTAAGAGCTTCCAAAGCAAAACCAGATCTAGAATATTAAACCAGGGTCTTTAAAACATCTTTCTACTTGCAAGCCCCTTGCCTAAGACATCTTATTACAACCTCACATAATGAGTCTGGATAATAGTTGTACAAATCAAATACCCACTAAAATAAATCATATCTATCTTAAAGTAATTATTTATTGTACATATAGTTTTGACACTTTTTTTTTTTGGTTTTTCGAGACAGGGTTTCTCTGCAGCTTTGGAGTCAGTCCTGGAACTAGCTCTTGCAGACCAGGCTGGTCTCGAACTTACAGAGATCCACCTGCCTCTGCCTCCCGAGTGCTGGGATTAAAGGCGTGCACCACCACCGCCCGGCTAGTTTTGACACTTTTTAAAGATGAAAACAGATTTGCATCTTAATGAGAGAGATGCCTCTATTTTTTAAAAGATTTATTCATTTATTTATTTATACATACGGTGTTTTGCCTGTGTGTATTCCTGCAGGCCAGAAGAGGGCACAAGATCTCATTACAGATGGTTGTGAGTCACCATGTAGTTTCTGGGAATTGAACTCAGGACCTCTGGAGGAGCAGCCAGTGCTCTTAACCTCTGATCCATCTCTCCAAAAACAGAGATGCCTCTATTTTTATATAAAGAATTAAGTCTTGGGTGAATATTTGATATTGTAGGACATACAGGATCATCTACATTTTTAAGAATTGACTGATTTTTTGATTTTGTGATTGTCAATCTGATCACCCTGTTTTTCATATATATACAAAGCCTAAAGTGGCAAATGAGAGTTTAGGGTCATTTCAAAAAGCATTGGGAATTCTGTCCTAAACCCAACCCTAAATTCTTTAAAAATTTTTGCAGATTTGGGGCCGGAGTGATGGCTCAGTGGTTAAGAGCACTGGCTATTCTTCCAGAGGACCCAGGTTCAATTCCCAACAGGCAAATGGAAGCTCTTAACTGTCTATAACTCCAGTTCCAGGGGATCTGACATCCTCATACAGACATAAATGCAGGCAAAATGCCAATGCACACGAAATAAAAAAAGACAAAATAAAAAAAAAATTTTACATATGTATTTGTCTACATGGAAGCAAGCATTCTGTGTGCATGTCTGGTGCCCACAAAGGCCGGAAGAGAGTGTCGAATCTCCCGGAACTGGAGTGGTAAATGATTGTGAGCTGTCATGCAGGTGCTAGGAACCAAACTGGATCCTCTCCGAGAGCTGCAAG
>JAQHUG010000192.1:645916-664342 GCA_028555095.1 Dicrostonyx torquatus | reverse complement strand
GCGCGCGCGCGCATGTGTGTATTTATCTACCTGACCGGCTGCCTGTGTGAAGACCTGTTTAGCTGGAGTCCCAAGTCCCTGGGAACTATATGAGTTTTCCATGGCTAGCTGAAGGATGCTAAGATTGTGCTTCTAAGTCAGTGGTTCTCAGCTTTCCTCATGCTGTGACCTTTAATACAGTTCCTCACATTGTGGTGACCCCAACCATAAAATTATTTCACTGCTACTTCATAACTGCAGTTTCGCTAGTTATGAATCATAATGCAAATATCTGTGTTTTACAATGGCCTTAAGCACCTCCTGTGAAAGGGTCATCCAGCCCCTAAAGGGTCTTGACCCACAGGTTGAGAGTCTCTGTTCTAAGGCTCCCAGTTTTGGCTGTGGAGAACTGGCATACCTGACAGACATCTTTAAAGGCTCTCTCTGTGTAATTGGGCTTGTACCACAAGCTGGCATTCATTTTGAGTACAGAAGAAACAAGGTTTGGAAGTGGGTTAGCTGATTATCCATTGCTCAGGGCAGCTGGCTGACCTGGAAGGCAGCTCAGTTGTCCTCCGAGATTCTTCTCTCTCTCTCTCTCTCCATCCTGCCTCTTTATTTAAGCCTCAGGGAAGACTCAGGTGTTTACACAATGTCTGCCGGGGCTGATGCAAGCGTGGGATATGGCTTTGTTACATTTTGTTCAGAGTATGATGTACCTCAGAGGTTTTCAAATTCAAACTTGGAGCCAAGTTGGCCATTCGCCATGGACTTCAGTTTCTTCGGAGAAATGGAAGACTTTGCTGAATAGCCAGAAGCTTTTATTATTGAGGAATTTCAATCTCAGTCTATCTCTGCTCCTCAGGGAAGAAACTAGCAGAGGCTAATCTCATGACTGCAAGAGTTGGTTATCTACCTGATACCACTGGGATCACACATCGTAGGCCCAATGACTTTTGGCAAATCCACAGAGGCTCTGTTCAGAATGGGATAATTTGGGTTGCAGCTGTTCCTGCTGTGTGCTTCTCCCACACAGCCTCTCCCACAACTGCTCCTTGAAGGAGATTGGTACCAAAGGCTTATTAGTCATAGAAGCACCTGAGTGCCAGGAGGGACTCAGCTGGCACCGAGTGCTGCTTAGTCTTGACAATACTCTGAAGCCTTTAGCTTGGGAGGAAGCTACTCAGTGATTTCTATTGATTTATTCTCCTTTAGAAGCCCAAGAGAGGTGTGAGGACAACTGGTCAAGCAAGGAGGCCTCAACTGTCATTGCCCAGAACTTACAAGGCTGCTTTGGAAACTTGGCAGTAGCTCTCAATCATTTGTCATGCAATTGACGAATTCTATAGGCATTAGTTTAATGGGGAAGAATGAGAAACAATAGTGGTATTTTTTTTTTTTAGGATTTTACAGCCCTATCAAGCTCTTCTGCACACATTTTCTTAGAGTTTCCATCACAGCTACATGAAGTAGTTTATCAATATTTCTTATTTGTTTTCTAGACAAGAAAGATTAGAAAAGTCAAAGGGCCTACCTAAAGGTGGCAATCAAGAAGCCTAGTGCTTGACTTGCAGATGTCTGACTTCAAGGCCTATAGATGTTGACTTTGAAGAGAGCCGCCATCACTAGTTCAGGGTAAGGTCACAAATGTGAGATTTCTTCACAGTCCTTCCCTCGATAGTATCTCCCCAGGGAACAATACCCCCACTTCTCGGCTTTCTCTGAAAGGTGACTCCCAGAGTCACCTTTAGTTGCATCTTGGTCTCCACCCTCACACTTAGTTGAAAGCCAGGTGGTCAGGGAGAGAACATTTTCCAACAGAATCCCCATGAAATGGGACAGAGTCCTCCTGTCTCTCCAGGAGTACATGGAGGAGGTGTCAGATCTGCTGTGGTGGAGAGCACATACTCCCAGGGTTTGTCTTCTTGTTCCTAGGGACTGCCATCACTGTCCTGTCCTTTGGTCCCTTTCAGGCCACCTCAGAGCTCCAGTGAATGTACACATCTGCACACTGCATCCAGGTGAGTTTCAAGGTCTTCTCACTCACGTCTTCCTATTTCTAACACAAGGATGATTCTTTTCTCTGAGTTCATTGTCCTTAGTGGCATCAGGATTGCTCTCTAGAAGACATTTTCAAAATCAGGGGGTGAGTCTATCTCCCTTGTGTGGAGAACAGATGAAGTCCTGATTGAAAGTGTGTTGTTGACATAGGCAAAGCCATGTAAGGGACCCTATTGCCTTAGATACAGGAAAAGCATGACATTTCCTGGGTCAGGCACAGGGAAATGGCAAAGCCTCTTCCTTCCCCAGGTTCAGTGTGAATGCTGAGTGTGCAGGGAGCCTGAGATTGTGCTCCTACAGAGACCTCCCACCAAGACTAACTATCCCTCCTCCTCCTGCTGTATAATAAACACACAGAGTTTCTGGGTTGCTTAGCAAATGCCCTCCGTCATCATGAGCATACCCCACCTGACCCTAGCTTTTCTCTCTGTGTGTCTGCTGTTTCTTCATTCCTGGGTCAACCCTCTCGGGCTTTAGGACCAAGGATGTGGCGCCTATGAAGGTCGTGGCGCCTACGAAGGGCGTGGTGCCTATAAAGGGTGTGGCGCCTATGAAGGGTGTGGCACCTATGAAGGGCGTGGCACCTACGAAGGGTGTGGCACCTATGAAGGGTGTGGCACCTATGAAGGATATGGCAGCCTAGGATGATTTGTGTCATATACAATTTTTTTATTAAGAGTTACTGAAGAGATTTCATTTATTAACAATTAGTCCAGCCCATCAGATTAAGCTAATAAATATGTATGCAAATAAATTACATTATTTGTAAGCATCACTTTTGGGTAGTGAAAGGATCGTTATCATCACAAGACCCCCAAGGTCATGTTCTCAGCACAAAGGAGATTTATTTGCCCTAGAGGGACAAAGGCAGGGAATAAGACAAGAGATGAGGACAAGGGGGAATGCTAAAGGAACAAGAGAGGGGGAAAGGATATTTGCCCAGGAGGTACAAAGGACTGACTCTGGATAGGAGAAACGTATGGCCAAATGGCAGTTTATAAAGGGGGAAAAGGGATGCCTCATGTTAGGATGAGGTGTTTAATTTTAGTTGGGCAGGTTAATTGGGTGAGCCAAAGGGGGCTTTTGATTGCTGAACTTCAATATTTTGATAGCTGAACGTTGGTAACTACAGGAGGAGGAAGTGGTCAAATAAGGGAATGGACCTTGGTGGCTAGCTTTAGGAATGTGATCTAATGGTTTAGCAAGGCAGAGGGAATGGGGGAAGGACAAGGTCTGCCAGAGCCATGTTCGCCATGCTCACACTTAATAGAGCCCATGAGATAGTAAAAGGGCAATAAGAAACCCAGAATATAGAAGAGGGAATTGGTTCTGCAGGGTTGAGAGCCACTGCCCGAGGCTTTCCTGTGCCCCACAAGTCAACAGTCACTTGCTCACTTCAGACACTGTTTTCAGGCTGTCCTTAAGGCTCTCATCATGGACTATGGCTCTCTTATGAGCACAGCATGCCAGCATTCGAGTGAGTCCTTACCTCCTTGAAGGTTTTCTAGACTAAGTGCAAGACCTTCAATGACTGTCCAATCGTATGCTGCTCACACAAGCAGTTTTTGCCCCTGCATTGATTTTTCTATGGAAGAAATATCATCTCTCTCACAGTGTGATGGCAAGGATCGGACATGACTAAATACAAACAGAGGGACACTTCATAGCATTTGAAGTCAGCATTAGGGCTTTCCTCTAGGTCTTAACGTCTTTTTCCTTAAAAAAAAAATGCTTCCTTGGATTAAATTTTTAGGACTGTTGTTATCAGTGAAAACACTGAGGATATTTTATAACACACACATACCCCAAAGAGGTTTCCAGAAGGGTTTTATTCTTTGACATTTTTATACATATGTACAATGTATCTTGATCATATCCACTAGAACTTCTTCCTGTTCTCTCACGACTCCCAACACATCCCCTCTTTTACTTCCATGTCCCCTCTTGCAGTTTTTGTGACCTACTGAGTCCCATTAGTGCTACCTTCTGGAATGTAGACTGATTCTGTGGGTGTGATCCTGTGCAGGCCACCATAATAGCTACAGTGTCTGGAAGAGTTTTGTTGTTTTTTTTTTAAATTCACTGAGAGGGGTCTTTGAGATGGTCAGTGGGTTAATCTTCAGGCCTGAGTTTCATTTCCAGCCTCACATAGTGGGAGGAGAGAACCAACTCCCGAGAGTTGTTCTCTTATCTCTACTTACATTCTATGGTGCATAGGCCTACACGCGCACACGCACACATGTGCACACACACACACACACACACAAAAATATAAACAAATAAATTCAAATTTACTAAATTTTAAAAGAAGTCAATTGATGATGCTTCCAGTATAGCATGAGAATGTTAGCTTTACTAAAATCTCCAGATTTGGATATGACTTTGAAAATATATACTAGTTTATTTGGGGTGACCATGATTAATATTAATATGTATATTTCTTTGATAAGCATGCTCATCCTTATTATAGAAAGTCTACCTGCACTGGGTTATGGTTCTTCTTCTTGTTCTTCTCCATGTTGCACGCATTTCCCCCTGTTGTGTGATATTTTGCTTGTGTTCTGATAAATAAGGCTTACCTGGAGATAAGAGGGCAGAGTTAGCCACTAGTTAACCATAGGGGCCAGGTTGTGGTGGCTCACACCTTTAATCCCAGCACTTGGGAGAAGGAAGCAGGAAGATCAGGCATTCAAGGCCACCCTGAGCTACAGGAAACTGAGTCAGTCTGAAAGAGAAACTGGGCCAGGCGGTGGTGACTCACACCTTTGATCACAGCACTTGGGATCTCATGTCTTTGATCCCAGTACATGGGAGGCTCAAGCCTTTAATCCCAGCACTGGGGGTTGTGGAGTGGAGACAGGAATATAAGCGGGTAGAAACAGAATCCCCATTTAGTCTGAGGATTTGTAGAGACAGGATCTTCCTGATTCAGTCGGAGATTTAGTAGAGGGAAGAGGTTTCTGGTGGTTGATTCCTCTTCTCTGATCTTTCAGCTTTTACCCTAATATCTGACTCTGGGTTTTTATTGATTAAGGCTAATTAGATTTAAGTTTCATCTCACAGAATGAAGATACTAACATGTGCAGTGGGAGACACGCCAGGTTGGCAGTGACTTACGGTGATCTGTAGATCCCAGATGCTGAGACAAAATAGTCATCTTCCTTCCTTTCTTTCTTTTCCTTTTATTGTGTGCATGAATATGAGTGTATGTATGTGCACCAGCTATGTGCAGGAGCCTACGGAGGTCAGAAGAGGCACTGGATTCCCTGGAACTGGAGTTCCAGGTGATTGTCAACATCCATGTGGGTCCTGGGAATCAAACT
Source organism: Dicrostonyx torquatus (assembly GCA_028555095.1). Taxonomy (NCBI): domain Eukaryota; kingdom Metazoa; phylum Chordata; class Mammalia; order Rodentia; family Cricetidae; genus Dicrostonyx; species Dicrostonyx torquatus. The sequence continues at coordinate 658,979 of JAQHUG010000192.1, read as the reverse complement.
CCAGCCCTGAGGAAGAGCAGTAAGTGCTCTTAACCACTGAGCCATCTCTCCAACCCAGGCCTGTTTCTTAAGAAACAGTCCCTTGCATTCTAGAAAACCTGTCTGAAGCCCAATGGATATTTATTGTTACATCTTCTGGTTAAAAGATCATGGGGAAAGAAAACTGTTATTGCCTGAGGAGGCTGCAGTGAAATTTAAAAGATTAAAGATGTTATATTCACATTGTACAGAAATTTATTAAATTGAAGTTAGTCACTAAAAAATTAGAGGTCAAGGCGTAGTCACACAATTATGCTGAAAAAGCACTAATTTTTATGTAGTTTAAAATATATATATATCAGATTTTAAATTTTAAGAGTGTAAATAGATAGTGCTTTTACTGTATGTGTATGTGACTGCTCAAGCATTTTGTAAGGAAACCGTATACTTCAAATGGCACCCTATGCATCCAAATGAATTGTGCCTTTACATCATTTTAAGAAAAAGGGTGTTTTGCAGTCATAAACAACCACAAATGTACAAATTAAAGTTTAAAATAGATTAAAATTTGGAAAAAAAGAATAAAGATATTCTAGATACTTTTTTAAAGAAATGGGAGAACATTCTGGTGATTAAGACTTTGAAGCATACAGAGAAAATTAAAGTTGACATTTCTGGGCACCAGGCATATGCTTAGTGAAGGAAGAATGTTATTCCCTCCCCCTTCTCTAATAGAAACACTAACAAGATTTGGCTGGCTGGGACACATGTCAGTGGTGGAATGCTTCTTAGCAGGTATGAAGTCCTGAGTTTGAATCCTAGCTCTGCACATCATATTTCCACACACATGTGCACACTTGGATTATTAATTTGGGAGTTTTTACAACTCCATTGAAAGGCAGGCCAACGAGATTATTTATTCACAGGCGATGAAAGGAAACATGTCGGGCATGCAGTTGGTCCTCAGAAACTAAGAACACATGTACTTCATTTGTGAGCAAAACACTTGAGTTTTCTTAGGTTGGGATAGACTTAGAGAGCAGACAGACATTTACCTGGCTCCCAAGGAGCCACAAACTGTAGAAACCTTCAAAACTGACAAGCCATCACATGTGAACATGAGGGCAGTTGTGCACGCAATGTGGATGAGGCCTGGAAATTGAGGCAGGAGGAGAAAGGGCTTTGTCCAGCCTCAGTTCCATATGGAGACCCTATCTTACATCTCCATGAAAGAAGCCTACCAAGAGACTAGCAGCAGGGGCAATACTCACTGGACAAATGGCGCATAACCGAGATGGGATGAAGTGGGAGGCCATGAGTTTTCATCCGACTGCTCGGAACAGCGGCATTTGAAAACCTGTGGGCTATTTCTGCAATTTTTCATGTGTTTTTCTCAGATCACTGAAACCATGAAAATGAAAACTGTGAAAAAGGGTGGGCTACTGCAGATTCAGTCCACAGATTGCTCAACAAAGCATACTGTGCCTTTGTACCATGACACATGTACCTTCTTGTTTATTACCCTGGAGTACGGGTGTCCCAGAAGATGTCCTTCAAGGAGAGGCCAGAACATGAGCACTACATCTGATCTGTAGTCAGACCAACATGTTCTAAGTTTTCTAGGGTGACCATGCTATGCTGTATGCAGGCCATGGGATATAGTTTTTAGTTGACCAGCACCGTGTGAATGTGACGATCTAATGTTTCATACAGTGGCAGAATAGTTTTTGTGGGGTTAATTTTTCATTCTATGGGGCCACTCTGTTTCCTATAGGAACTTCAACATCTCTTACCATCCAGATCAAACGTCAACAGAAGATTCAGTTATGGACAAAAGAGAATGACCTGACTTGTCCTTAGATGTCCCCTGGAGGAGGGAGCATGGCCCTTGCTAAGGATCTCTGATGAATTATGTCATTTTTGATCACCTACAATGGCTGACAAAATATTCTCTTGGGTTGTGTCTTGAAAAGAGAGTTGATCTGTGACATTGCTTGAAGGTATACTAGTGTCTTGGGAGACCCAAGAAGACATGAAGGTGATTATTTCTTGGATATGTAATTATCATAATGGCATGGTTAAGTAAAAACATTTTTGGCAGGGGCTGTTTTATTTTCTTGAGACAGGATGTTCAAAACATAATTGAAACCATTTTGTATAACTTAAGAAAATGTGTACGTGACTTGGAATAATGTGATGTCTAAGCCCTAGGCAGTTCTGACAGAAGCTAAGCCTCAGAGGCAAGCACCAGGCAGGTCACCAGGCAATTCAGTTAGGGAGCCTAGCTCAGGATAGGCCTGGATATGCTAATGAACTAACCCTCCAAGGTGGTGTTTGATGTGTTAGCGAACCAATCCCAAGCGTGAGCCATGATGGACAAAGCTACCACCCAATGAGATGTTACAAACACTGAAGCTTTGGAAATGGCCTCTAGGCTCTCACTGCTGTGCTCCCAATATGTGGCATCTCTTGCCTCTTGTCAATTTCCATCAGCAAGAAGATGTGTGCACCATCGTACCCAGCTTTAAGCACACCTTTAAGAGCACTGGGATTTTCATCATCCTGCATTTGGGATGTAAAGAATATACTCCTGGGTTTTCTATTACATTCTTCTAGGCTTTTCAGTAGCAAGAAATAGGCATACACTCAGTTACTTCAAATGACCAGAGACTAATGGTGACTGGCTCTTGGGAATTAATAGGATGAAACTTGCATCCTCAGGCTCAGAACTTGTAGGAAGAGATGTTCATCAGGCTTGTGGGGAGAGGAGAAGAAAGGCTGAGCTATAGGGATGTTCCCTGCACAGCTGAACTGTCCATCCAAATGGAGATGTATCCCAGTTACCCTGACAGTTACTCTTCCCAATACACACGTCTTACGACAGCTACTCACTTCAGTCCCATCTGCTCTTGTTCGCGCTTGGCTTTCCTTCCTGCCTGGTTCTTCTCTACCGATTCCTCCCCGTCTAGCTCCTCCTTGCTTCTCTCTATATGTGCATGGTACTGTATAAATGCATGTGCCGGGGTGGGGGCATATGCATGCATCTGTGCATGGCTGCATGCACTGTCTTTGGAGGCCAGAGTTTGACATCAGGTGTCCTCCTCTGTCTCTCGCCACTTTGGCTTCTGAGACAGGGTCTCTCTCTTTGGATGTGGAGCTCACTGTTTCAGCAAGACTGGCTGGCCATCAAGGCCTCAGGATCTGTCCTTTCTGCTTGACGGACTGGCATGGCAGACACACACCACCACAGCCTGGTTTGCCTTTTCTGTAGCTTCTCCCCTTCTGATAGCTTCTGACTCCTCTAGCCTTTATCCATCTGCTCATGATCTCAGCTTCACAGCCTTTGCTTACTACCCACGTGTTTGATGGGTAGTGATGACTGTCAATCAACCTGAAAGACAGAAGCACCAGGGAGATGGGACTCTGCGCATGCACGGAGCAGAGCATCTTAATTATGTTCCTCCAAGTGGGAAGACTCCACCAGGTTTGGCTACTCCCTTCCTTACCTGAATCCTGTTCTGTGTCCGTAGAGAGAGGGACAAGCAGCACTATACACTTGTCATTCTGCTTGTTGACAGCAGATGCCACGTGACCTGCTCCCTCCAGCTCCAGCTGCCGTGACTCACTTCCCTGCTGTGGTGGACTGTGACCTGGGACTGGGAGCCAGAACAGGCCCTCTTCCCTTAAACTGTCAGTGTATTTCCCCACAGCAGCAGAAGGGGCGAAGACACCACACGCAAGTTCGAACTCTTAGGAAAGATAATCACATTGGGTCAGACTGTCACCACAATTTCTAAATAGTAGACATCTCAAGCCAAAGCTTGATCTGTCCCTCTGATTAAGCTGTGATATACAAAAATATTGAATTGTATTATTTAGACACACTGTAAACATACCTCTATGTGAATGTGTATGTGTGTGTGCGTGTGCACACATGTGTATATGTGTGCTTGTGCCTCTGGAGGCCACAAGAGGGTGTTGGACCCTCTGAACTTGTAGGTACACATGGTTGCAATGTGTGTGGGTGCTGGGTACAGAACTCTTGTCTTCTGCATGAGAAGCAAGCACTTACTTAACTGCTGAGCCATCTGGAAAAAAATGACCGTCTTTCTTCTTTAAAGTCAATGTGTATAATTTGTTTACAAAAGACTTGGGTGACCTCTGAGCAGTGGATATAAGCGGCCATGACATCATCACTGCGAAATAGGACTGTACTTCACAGAGCAGCAAGTGAGGTTGCAGTGAGACCACTGCTGGGAAGGTGAGCTAATGCTGAGTGTGATTCTTGTGTGTGTGTGTGTAAATGTGTGTGTGAGTATGTGAGTGAGAGTGTGAGTGTGTGTCTGTGTGAGTGTATACAAGTGTGTATTTGTGTGAGTGTGTGTGAGTGTGTGTGTGATAAAAGCTTATATTAGTCACCATTGTATTCAGAGTTCCTTAAATTCCCCTCTCCCCAAAGTTAGTCTATCCCCTAACACAGGTCTTTGCCTCCCTTCCATTGGCAATTTAATGCAAATAGCATGTGTGTTTCTGGAGAGGCAACCCATGTAAGTGCTAGAACTTTCCAGGTGCTGTATTCTTTAAAACTGGAATGTTTCAGGAAGTTATTCCGAGAGTGACACAAACCTAGGCAATTCCTATATGATAGTTTCACCCAGAGGTCACCATCTGTGGCCAATATGGGTCCCAGGAATGGCTGCAAGAAGATCACGGTCAGGGCTTGGGATCAGTCAATTACAAGAATCCGAGTTCTATAACTCGGTCCTATTTAAGAGAAAAGTCAGGCATGGTGGTATAAGCCTGTGATCCCAGCGTGGAGGCAGAGATAGGCAGATCCTTGGAGTTTGCTGGAAAGTAAACCTAGCTTATTTTATGAGTTCTAGGCTAATGAGAGGCCTGTCTCGAAACAAAAAGGTAGACGATATCTGAAGAACGACACTCAAAGTTGTTCTCTGACTCTTTTCACACATATATACACATATGCACATAGGTAACTACATACACACACGCACACGCGTGCACACACACATGCACGCACATACATACACATGAAGGTGGTGCCTGGCTTGAAGGTGGAGAGAAATGAATTCTCAGCACAGAGAGATGCCACCAAGTACTAATAGACGAGCCTCTGAAGAGACAAGGCTAGAAAGAGTCACTGCCAAAGGCTCTTTAGTCCCCACTGTGCTGGAAAATCTGGTATCTCCTTTGTGACTTATGGCTTTTTGGTATGAGCAGCTCAGAGATTTTACTACCTAGAGAGAGAGCAAAATTCAGCCTATGACGCTACTCCATGAGGAGATTTACTGTGAAAGAGAGAAGCAAAAGGGTGGAGCTTGGCTTTCTTCATGCCAAGGCTGTTCCTATGTCCAGCTAGCGTAAAGAAAGTCTATATTATGGTGGTTTTAAGGCTTTTGCATCATAACTGAACACTCTGGGCTGTGAAGCACAGGACTAACTTGGCCCTACATTCTTTCTCATTCCTCCCAGTGAGGTAGGATCTGTTCTTGAATCCGGGTGGGCTTGTGGTCACATTGCAGAGTGCAGAAGGTCAAGAGGACCCTGCCAGTGCCTGACCTGTCTGCTAAAAGACAGGCAACCTCACTTATGGGTTCTCAGAGCCTTGGATGTCACATCAGAACTGTAAATAACCTGACTGAGAAACCACACAGAGAAGCCCTGGGCCTGCATGGTGATGAGCAAGACTTTACAGTGAGAGGCCTTGCATATCTAACACACTCTAAGAGCTAACGAATGTTCTAAGAGACCCAAATGGCACTGTTCTGAGAAGAATACTTGTCCAGCTAAGTCCTGCCCAAATTTCTGAATTACTATAGCATATGATTCAGTGAAATATTTTCTATTTTAAGCCACTTAATTTTGGAATGGTTTTAAAATGTGGCAGTAGATAATAGAAATATTCACATTAGCAGAAAAGGAATATGGGGTGGGCTTGCACCTTATGGGAGAGGCTGAAAAGGATAAGTAATAGAAGACTCCTAAGAGGATCTTCTCATCTGAGCACTGAGAATCCTAGGGTAGGACCACTGCTCCTGAAAGAGAAAGTGACTACATAGCTCTAGAGCTTCTGAAACTCAAGGCCCACCTAGCTCTGAAGGTGTCAAAGGGAGGACAGAAGGGGGTTCTAAGGTGGGATCCAGGTCACCGTTAGGTAATGGGGTGGTACGATCCCTCTTTTCTGATGGGTGTTTATCCCCCAAAGGAACAATGGTAAGTGATGGAGAGAGTCTTGGGGCTTCGGATAAGCAGCCTGGATGTCTGCAACAGAATCTGCTTCACAAGGGAGAACAAGAAGACAAACAAGAAGACTCAATTAGATAGTGCATGGATGCAGAGGGTGACTCATGCAGTGTGCTGTTCCAAAAACTGCAAACAACATAGATGTCCCTCAACGGATGAATGGATTTTTAAAAATGTGGTACAATTACACAATGTAATATTACTCAGCCATTAAAAAAGTGAAATCTGCAGGTAAATGACTGGAACTAGAAAAGAATCATCCCAAATGAGGTATCCCTGACTCAGAAAGACAAACATGGTATCTTCTCACTTATCTGTGTATATTAGCTGTTAAGTCAGTGATGAGCAAGCTACAATTCATTGAATTAGAGAGGTTAGGTATAGAATAAAGGACTGGGGAAGACATATCTCCCTATGAAAATACAACAGATAGTTATGGATGGATGGATCGATGGATAGAAGGGCATTGAAACAGGTGTGGATCAAGTGGGGATGGGGAGGGAAGTGGGGACAAAGGAGGGAATATAGGAAGAGACAACTAAAATTAAGGCCATTTGAAGGAGAGTATGGAAACAGTAGAAGCTTCCTAAAATATATATACATATATAAAGATGGTCTAAAGGAAATTCCCAAATAATGGGAGAGACAGAACCCCAACTGGATATCTCTTGTCACTAAATGTACCTGCCAGTCCTGGGATTCAATTACATCTAATTGAGTTGTTGGCCAAAGTGACCCCATGGAAACCCCTACACAATCCATGCGGTTGCTCTCCACAAACCACTGGCAAGGCCCCACTGCTGAAGACAGCACCAACACAACTCACTGAACATGGAGAAGCCAACCTGGTGAATACATCGAGCTTCCACCTCTCTATGCTGGCATCTTAGGAGTTTTCTTATCAAGTTATGTCATGTCAGGAGTTTTTGTTTTTAATTTTACAACATACGTTTTTATTTTATTTACTATCCTTTTACCCTCCAGGTCCTTTGGGTATGTACCATGTTTTTATGGGATCCCTGAGTGTGTGAATGAATGGGTATCTGTATCTATCTGTTTCTTCTTCCTTTTCTTGGCTTCTTTTCTTCTATTTGTTTCTTTTGTCCTATTCTGGTAGATTAGTAATTTTTTTTTACCTTTATTTTGTTACTATCCCTTAGAAGCCTATTTGTTTTCTATTGAGAGACAAAGAGGGGTAAATCTGGATGGAAGGGAAGTGGGAAGGAACTGGGAGGAAGAGGGAGAGGAAACTGTAATTAGAGTGTGTTATGTGAGAAAAAAATCTTATTTTCAAAAAAAGGAAGGAAGGAGAGAGAAAGACAGGAAGTCAGAAAGAAAGAAGAAAGAAAGGGGGAAGAGAGGGAAAGGAGGCTGGAGGGAGGAACAGAGGAAGAGAAAGGGAGGGGGAGAGAGAGACAGACAGACAGACAGAGAGAGAGAGAGAGAAAGAGAGAGAGAGTTCCATGCAAGGCTGACTCTGTTAAAAAAAAAAACAGATTGGGAAAAGGGTCTACTATGTCTAGCTGTTTGAACAATCAATCAGCATAGATTGCACAAAGAATGTTCTTTGTTTTTTGAAGGGGAATGGTCCTAGCCTATCAGGCTAATAGCCACACCCCGCCATTAGCCATTAGCTAATTATTCTGCCCCTAATTAGCCGTTAGCTAATTACTTGGGGTTGGACCATCAGCTCCCAATTAGGTATAAAAGGGTAGATTCATGTGGGAAGCGCTCTCTCTGTGGATCACGGGTCTGCCAGCATCTTTGGAGAAACATGGTTCCAGGGTCTGGTATTGTGAATATGTTTGTGTTCCTTTTCTATTAAATTGTATGTCTTAAATATAGCTGGCTTGGGCAATGCTTAATTGAAACAGCCACACGTGGCACCCAACATGGGTGATTTTGAGAGTCTGAAATGCTGAAATGTTGATGGGTCTGCGTGATCGACTTCCAAAGAAAACCTGAGCTTAGAGTCTCTACTGATGAAACCCTAAAGTCATTTCACACAGATTGTCATAACTCATTGCTGGAGGAACTGGCCGTGTGACCGCTGGAAGATGGAGAAACTACTTGACTGGCTCTACTAGACTTCAGCTCCTGTGCCTTCTGCTTTGTAGGTTTCACTCTGTATCTTTTCATTAAGGTACAAAGTAACGTCCCCGTTACTCACCTGTCATGTGGTGGCATGGTGGAGGGAGAGATGCCCCTCTTTCCCACTCATCAATGCCTGAGGCAGTTGGGAGAGCTGGCCCTGAGGCTGTAAGTAGGGGAGAACTGCCCCTGCCCACCACCAGGCACAGCATTCCAGAGAGGAGGCCCTGCACCTCATGTGAGCAGCACAATCAAGCAACCCCATTGGCATAGGTGTGAGTGAGCCAGTACCAAAGTTGTGAGCATGGGAGAGCTGTCCCCATTACCCATCAGTCATGTGGTGGCACCAGGGTTATGAGTTGGTCCATCCCAACATTTGCCCCATCTGTGATCTACTGGACCATGTTAAGGGACCAGTCCTGCAGACCGAAAGCTGCAGGATCTCCACGACATAGGGCAACAACAGGATATCCAAGAGGAGTCCTAGTGAGGACCCAGCATCGATAGTGTAGTAGAAACCAGAGGCCTGAACCAGACCAATGGCTCTTTGCAATGAACACTTGCACGTAAGGATATACGGTTAGCAGGGTTTACTGTGTGACTCACTGTGTCACACAACAGCTTCCATAACAAGACTGATTTTTTTCTCCTTCTCGCTATCCTTTTTTTTTCTCTTAAATTTTATTTTATTTAGTGGGGGAGCTTGCAAGGGCAGAGGATAGATACAAAGGGATGGGAAAATGAATGGATGAAGATGCATGATGTGAAAGATACAAAGATTAAACAAAAAAAAAAGAAAAGGGAAAAGTATAAAATTGTAGCCATAACTACCATTACAGGTTGGATGATGCAGGTTCTTTTATTGAGTCATCTAGCCTAGGAATGGTATAAGGGAGTCTCAGAAAATTGCAGCATTAAGCCAGGCATGGTGGCATACACCTGTTGACAGAGACTGCTTGTTGGTTTCCCAGCTGCTCAGACCCAAAATAATCACACTGAAACTATATTAATTACAACACTGCTTGGCCAATGACTCTAGCGTATTTGTAGCTAGTTCTTACATCTTAAATTAACCCATTTCTGTTAATCTGTGTGTTACCACGTGGTTGTGGCCTACCAGTAAGATTCTGTCCAGCGTCCAGCATCTCCTGTGGCAGCTACATGGCTTCTCATTGACTCCGCCTACTCTCTCCTCCTCTATCTGCTTGGAATTCCCGCCTTATCCTATTCCATGCTGCAATAGGCCCAAAGCAACTTCTTTATTAACCAATGATACAGCAAACAGAGGGGAATCCCACGTCACATACCTTTAATCTCAGCACTTGGGAGGCAGGCAGGGAATTCAGCCTTATCTGCTTGCTACTACCAAGCCAGACAAGGCTACACAGTGAGACCCATTGTAAACAAACAAATATAACAGCATTAGGGGAATTTCAAGGATGGTAAGGTACTCACCACTAGCAACAGCAGGAAACTATGAAGGAGGCAGGAGGAGGAAGTTAGCAGACATCAGAAACAGAAAAGGGACCCATGGAGAGGCCCTAGTGCATCTGTCTCTCATTGCCTGTCCTCTGACACTAGTTATCTCACTCAGTGTCCAACACTTGGCTGCATCGTACTGAGACTCAGCAGGCAAGTTCAGAAGGAAAGTGTATATGTGTGTGTGTGTGTGTGTGTGTGTGTGTGTGTGTGTGTGTGTGTGAGAGAGAGAGGGGGGGGGACTGGGTTACACACAACTTTTTACCAGAAGGTAATATTTCATAGCCCCACATCCCTGACAACTCTGGACAGACCATCGTTGCATATCCAGAAATACAGAAAAAGTCCTAATGATTTAACATGGATTTCAAACCTTATCTAAAACAAATAACAAATCCTTAAGTTTTATTATAATCCACCCTACACTACAGTCTGCTGCTAAGCAGTTGAAGTGTATATGCAGTATATGAATATTAAAATTAATCACCAAAAAGTATTTACTTAAGATTTTGCCAAAGATGTTAAGGTTAAAGAAAAAGACACGAATAGGAAGCCCTTCAAAAACTAGCAGGATTTGTATGGCTAAGAGGATTATAGGTGATTTAAACTCTCTATTAACAACTTTCACAATTAGTTCACAGCCAGAATATTAAATGGTATTTAAGATATTAGACAACTGGGTGTCACATATCAGAAAAGGCATCTCACCACCTGTTTGAAGGATCCATTTGAACTTATGATTGACCTTGTTCGGTGATAATTACTCACTCTTTGAATGAAAAAAAATAGTCTCCCCAGTTTCCCTTTCCCTATTATCCACAATAGCCAATGACCTCCCTTCCAGTTAATAACATCCTCATGTGGTGTCATATTAATTAGCTCTCAAAGCCCTTTTCAAGCTACCCAAGGTTTAGCTCCAACTCTGTCTTAGGGTACTCATTGCTGTGACGGAACACCATGGCCAAAGAACTTGGGGAGGAAAGGGTTTATTTGGCTTACATTTTTGCATCTCTGTTTATAATTGAAGGAAGTCAGGACAGGAGCTTACACATGGCATGATCCTGGAGGCAGGAGCTGATGCAGAGGCCATGGATGGGTGCTGCTGACTGGCTTGCTCCACATGGCTTGCTTAGCCTGCTTCCTCATAGAACCCAGGACCACCAACCCAGGATGGTACTATCCACAATGGGCTGGACCCTCTCCCATCCATCACTAATTAAGAAAATGCCCTACAGACTTGTCTACAGCCTGGTCTTGTGGAGGCGTTTTCTCTATCAAGGGTCCTATCTGTCAGATAACTTGGGCCAAGTTGACATGAAACTCGCCATGAACACACTCCTTCACACCTCCATTTCTCTGTCAGCCATTGCTTTAATATTGCGCCATCTGCTTATCACCATGTTTTACTGCTCTCCTCCTTGACTACTGTATGCATCTTCCTTGTTGTTTACGACTAGTGAGGTGCTACAAATCCTCTGGAACGCAGCTCAGCTGCGAGCTGCAATGCCACCTGCAAAGCAGGATGATTGGTTTTTAACAGCAAACCTTCACAAAACCTGGGAAGAAAGTCTTCATTAAGGGACTGTCTGGGTCAGGTTGACCTGTGGGCGTGTCTGTGGGGGACTAAGTGAACTGTGATGTAGACCCCGCCACACTGTGGGGAGCACTATTCCCCAGGCAAGGGGATCTTGAACTGTGTGAGAGCGGGGAAGTAAAGCCAAGCACAGACCAGCACGCAGTCTTGTCTGAATTTATTTCTCTCCGCTCTGGGCTGTGGCTTTAATATGGCAAGTTCCCCACCCTGACTCCCTGACGGTGGACTAATGACTAGGAAGTGTCAGCCAAATAAACCCTTTCTCTTCTAAGTTGCTTTTGTCAGGGTGCTTTATGATGGCAACAGAAACCTTGAACTTCAGCCGCTCTGCAGCAGACAGACTGTTCTTGGGCTGTGGTCCTGTCCGACCTTCCTTGGATCAATGCTAGGTCAGTGTTCTTTCCCAGGCCTTTCGGGTTTGGGATGTAGGCCTTAGGCAGCAGTTAACCCAGCAATGCCCAACAAATCCTCACATATTGGTTTACCATGTTTGGCAATACTCCAAGTTGTTACTCTGGTACTAGTACTTAGATGCTTGGTACTTAGAACTTAACACTTGGATGCTGACTATCATACTAATGATACAGGCTCAGTCTTGTGTTCCTGTGGACCCCAAAGCAGGGCCCTACCTAGGATGCTGGGTATAACTCTTTTGCAGACTGATATTTTCATGTTTTCCATTTCCCTATTAGGTAGGTGATCTTGAAGACAGTACCTGTTACACAATTACTTTAGTCTTTTCCATGTTGACAATGAGTGCCCAATATAACTTATTGAACAAATTAATGTAAATAAAATAAGTCAAATAATTTCAATATTTCACCTTCTAGAAAGCAAAGTCCTTGAATTTGTTGTTTGTTGATTTGTTTGTTTTGAGACAGGGTCCCATTATACAACGCAAGCTGGCTTTGAATTTTCCATCCTCCTGCCTCAGACTTTTAAACACTGGGATTATAGATAAATGCCATCACACCCAGTAATAATGATTTTAGCAGACAAAATGAATCAGCCATTTCAGAAAAAGAAAGTTTCTGAGCTATGACTCCCCCCTCATTCAGGGATAACTGAGCACAAGGTTAAAATTTTTAATTTTAATGATAAATCATATTTTTTCAATTCAAAGTCACTCTGGAAGGTATCTTATATGTGCATGGGCTTTATTTCTTCCTTTCCTAAGGCCACATAGAATAAAAACTTGATTAGAAATACATTTTTCATATGCTGGTGGGTGGTTGCCTAGCAACAAGAAGTGAAACAATGGGGGCCGTGCATGTAAGCCAGATGGACACAGCACAGTTGATAGGGTGACCAGGTCATACTTATGGTTTGTCAAGCAATAATTTATTTTTGGAACAAAAGAACCAACAGAAAAGAAATTTTTACTTAATTTGGCTGTGTTTTATAGATCCATAGTACAGATAAAACAATTTTAGATTAGATAGTCTACAAGCTGGTCATTTAACATCCCACGCACTTTTGGGGAACACACTGAAATGTAGCTTTGTGTACACTCTGTAATCTGTTCTGGAAACCTCCTTGGTAAGGAGCCCCACGGTAAAGTTTGGTCAAACAGGAAGCCACGTGAGAGTAACAGCGGCAGTACCATCAGGGAGCCAGACAATTGGTTTTTAGTCAATTTGTTTTACAGATTGTTTTTTT
>JAQHUG010000192.1:605803-631072 GCA_028555095.1 Dicrostonyx torquatus | reverse complement strand
ACAAATCACAATCCCAGAGAACCTAGACAACAATGAGGACCCTAAGAGAGACATACATGGATCTAATCTACATGAGAAGTAGAAAAAGACAAGATCTCCTGAGTAAATTGGGATCATGGGGACCGTGGGAGAGGGTTGAATGGGAGGGGAGGAATAGGGAGAGGAGCAGAGAAAAATGTATAGCTCAACAAAAAATAAAAAGCCCCAAAGGGATAGGACAGCAAGATAGTGTGTCATTTAAACAGAGAAACAATTTCTCTTAGGCAGTAAGCAACTGTAGCTGGCATTTTGCAGAATGTATTATAAAAAAAATCTTAAATTCTAACTTGCAATGAAGGCTTAAAAAATGAACTTTAAAAATCATTGTCACCAAGAGATCTGTGAATTCTCTAAAATAGCATTTAAACCTCAGCTCTGAGGAGGAAGCCACTTGAAATGTAGATGGGGTATGAATAATAAATGCCTTCAGTATGACAACGGATCTATATCCTGACAGCAAATGGAAGAGATACTTCCCTTGCCACCTCTGGCTAAAGGTTATACTAACGTTTTGTTAATTGGGATTTGGAAGGGTTGGAAAGTGTTACCAGGTGCTGGGCAATTTGTTACCTGTTTTCTGCAGATGGCTGCACACATAGAAATGGCTATGAATAAGGACAGACACAAACAGAGGCAAAGACATGTAGATTCTCAGACACATGCAACCTTTCTAGAAGGACTATTGCAACTTGGTCTTGCAGCTTTGTGCATCAAATTTCTAAAAACATTTATCTACAAAAGTATAGACTTTAGTAAGGACACCGACATAGACAGAGAGACCGTACATAGCCCTCCCCCGTCAGGAGGAACATATTCCAAGACCTCAAATGGATTTCTGAAATCATGGGTAGCGCTAAACCCTGCATGCAAACATCCTATGTTTTCTCTAATACTTGTGATAAACTTTCCTTTATCAATTAGGCAGAGTAACAACAACAAATAATAAAATAGAGAAAATAATATGCTGTAGTAAAATATCCTACAACATAAAATATCATATATCTTAGTAATCTCAGGTTGGGATTTTCTTCCTTATGAAGTTGGTGTCATTTTTTTTGTTTGTTTGTTTAAAGGGAGCACTTTGTGACTTCTCTTTGCCATATCTGAATTCCCTGATACTTCTGGGTTTTGAAATTATTATTAAGTAAAATAGGGCTATGTAACACAAGCACTGTGTTCAAGCCACATGCAAGATGATGACAATTTACAAGGGTTCTAGGACTGACAGAAAGGTAACATATACAGCACGGATACACTGGACAAAGGAATAAATAACATCTTGGATGGCATCTCATCATGCTACTCAGAATGATGTTTAATATAAAACAAGAATTACTTACTTATGCAATCTTCTCTTCATTGTTTTCAGACCACAGCTGAGTACAGGTAACTACAAGCTCAGAGAATCAAACATCTTAATGAGGTCTGTGGTAAACACAGTTGAAAACCCATCCCCATCGAAAGGACTAACAGGCACTTGGTCCTGTAACCCATCCCCATCGAAAGGACTATCAGGCACTTGTCCTGTAATTTTGTGCATCAACCTTAGACACACATGCCCATAACCACATGCTTTGCTATATGAGCAGCGAGTAAAGTGTTACTTTAGTTTTTATTCTGAGCGAATCTGGCCAATTTTGTTTATTCTTTGTTGTTGTTACACAGCCCCATCTCCTTCTGAACTCAAAAAACCTTGACATCAGGTATGGTCTAAAAGCCCGATTTTCCATTTTCCAGCCATGAAATCTTAGGCAATTTGTTTAATCTGCAAGCCAAAAACGTGAGGAGAGTGAAGCTGGTGTCCAAGGCTTCTGAGAGGATTAAATGATAAAAACATGGCAAGTTTCCATCTCAGAGATGCATTGTGTGTGCAAACCTAACAGGAAGTTTTTGCCCAGATTCTCTGCTAGGAGGGATTGCTCCGCATGTTTAGACAACATGACCTCCTGTGCTTTAGCCCAGGCTTATCCTTGGCCTTCAGAAAGGAGCCAGCTCTTTACCTCTGGGCCTGTGTCTCCTGACTGCATAGCAGCAGTGGCAGCTCCATTGGCCTCTACCCCTTCTTCCACCTCACATGTCTGCCCGGAAGGTCAGGATGACAGTGTTTCAGCTGGTATTCAAATCTGGAGCAACTCACAGGCATCCAGACTATCAGACAAGAGGGGCTGTCATGAATAAACTGCCTTTCTGCCTCTGGCTTTTGCTAAGGTAGCTATTGGTCCTCTTTGCAGAGAACACTGGAGAAGGTGAGACTCACCACAACCAGTAATGGTTTCCTTCTTCTTGGGAGACTTTGATTTATTTTTCTTTTATCACATTTTTATCACAAGCAACAAAAAGAAAACAGCCTGTCCTTTCCACACTTGGCTTAGAAATCTCGGGAAATAAGTATCCAAGTTCTTTGCTTCAAGTTCTGCGTCTGTCTATCAGAGTGCCAGTCAGCCAAGTCCCGCCACTGTAAGGAGGATCACCTTTCTCCAGTTTCCAAAAACAGGGCCTTGCTGCTCTCAGGGACTTCTCCAGCATCCTGTCACATAGTTTTCTCCCTGTGTGTATGCCAGTGCCCAATTCCCTCTTCTCTGTGGCACTGAGATCAAACTAGGGTCTAGTGAATGTCAGACAAGTCAGTCACTGGGCTTTAATCCCAGGTCCCAACTTCTCTTCAGTCTGATGCCATTCGCAGCATTGAATTAGGTGATTGCCCTGTGTTAGCACTGACTTAATGCTAAATATATTACTATATTTGTAAATACTATAATGCCCATTTTCTGGTTAAGGCCCTATTCTAAGTGTCTGATTTGGGAAGGAAGATACGGTTTAATATTACCACCTTCATCTTGTAGCAGTTTCTTAAGTCAAAGTGAGTGTCAATTGGTCTATGGGTTTGCCTAGAATGACAAGGATTTAAGGGCTAGAAATGCCTGAAAATTTCATAGAACTGAAGTTGAAAGAAACGTGGAGGAAGTCCTTTAGTTGGATAGCAGCTCCCAAACCAGTCAGTTAGGAGGCCCAGCAGCTCTGAAAAAGCTGGGGTAGCTGGTACGGGAAAGGAGAGAAGGCAAAAGGCAGGGACAGAAAGCAACCCAACCCACAGTGCCACACAAGGGGAACAGAGTGAGAAGTGGTGTTCGGGGAAGACAGAAGAAAATGGGTTGAATCTGACTGCTGAAGTCAGAAGTCTAGAACACGGCGCTAAACTTGGAGAGACGGGTTTTTCTGTGGTCTCATCCATGTCTCTAGTTCCTTTGTAATTCCTTCTTACCCTCCCCGCTCCATCAAAAAACTGTTTCCCTGAGCCGAGCTGTCTTAGTCACTGTTGCTGTGAAGAGACATCTTGACCTAGGCGACTCTTAGAAAACATTTAAAACAGGTCTGGCTGACAGTTTCAGAGGTTTAGTCCACTATCGTACTGGGGAGCATGGCGGCCTGCAAGCAGACACGGTGCTGGAGAAATAGCCCAGAGTTCTACATCCTGACCTGCAGGCAGCAGAAAGCGAGCCTGGACCTGGTCCAGACTCTTGAAACCCCAAAGCGCAGCCACCCCCAGCGACACACCTCCTCCAAGAAGATCACGCCTACTCCCAAAAGGCCACAGCTAAAGGAGCCTGGGGGCGGCCATTCTTAGTCAAATGACCACACAGACCAATCGAACTTTAGAAGCTTAGTGGAAGTAGCAGCTAGACAAGTCTCAGCACAAAGCTGGTCGTTGCAGTGCCACGCCCACCAGTTTGTCGCTGTTTGGTATGTTCGTTCCTGGCGCCTAAGCAATTCTCCTTTAGAGCAGTTGCCATGTGGACCCTCTCATTGCTTTATGGGCCTTAGTGAATCAAGCCCCTATCCAAACTCACTGTCCTTTGGAAACGTATCTCCTAGATGTATAAGTCTGGGAGCAGGCGATAAGGTCCTGCTACATTTCAAAGCCCTCACCCTGCTTGTGACTGAGAAGCAAGGCCATCACAGAGCACCCGCCTTTCTTCCCTCTAAGCTGCGGGAGCAAAGGTTGGAGAAGGAACTGATGAGAGAGAAGATCCAGCTGACGGTTGCTAAGCAACCTTTGTCGGCAAAAATGCAAAAACAAGATTCAAGGAGCTTTTAATTGGCCAGATATCTTAGAGAATATTTCTAATTCTGCAGAGGTTTGTTTTCAGAACATTCCTTTTTTATTGAAATAGTTAATCACTTATTTTAGAGATAGTTGTCATAATTACATAAAATTCCATCAATTAAAACTAATTTTGGAATGTCACTGATTGAATCCTAACTATGTGCAGAAGACACCCTAATTATTTTATTGAAACACGCACAGAATGCATAGTGATCACACGTGCCTTCTTCCACATCTGTTTCAGGTTGTGTTCCTGGCAGCTGATGCCAGACTGGGAATGGTAGGCTCGCACAGGAGCTTCTGCTTATATAATGGTCTCTGCAGGAGCGATCACTTCATAGGATCTGCTCAGAATTTACCCAGGTTTGGACTGAAAATCCTGTGTCTCATGAGGCCCTTTGAAGCACATGTGTGTCACCCCATCTCTGATCTCAAGGTAGTACCTGAGATGGTTAGATTTGGTTTGGAATGGGTCCTGGGGCTGGAGTTCTCTTGACAGATTTCCTGAACACAATGGGGCATCCTGTCTGGGAGCTCCCGTAGGATGTAAGCTAGTCTGGACCTGACGAGGTTTTGGATTTCCTGGAGAAATCCAAAGAGAGAGTAGCTGGGTGGAACCATTGAACCTCTTGAGAATGAATGTGAAGTCCATCCATTTCCTCTCTATTGCTAAGGTTTTTTTTTTTCCTTCCCTGAGACAGTGTTTCTCTGTAGCTTTGGAGCCTGTCCTGGAACTAGCTCTTGTAGACCAGGCTGGTCTCGAACTCACAAAGATCCGCCTGTCTCTGACTCCCGAGTGCCCGGCTATTGCTGAGGTTTCTTAATCTATGCTATTGGTCCATATCCCAAAGCCTAACACTTGTAACACTTTTTAGGCCTCCATGGGTTGCCGTCAGTAGCACCCATGATTTCGGAAGTAATTCCCAGTGGTCTGAGATGCAGCAGGCACGTGCTATGGGGGCGACAGCAGTAGAGCTCTACAGTTTAAGAAAGACAGGCAATAATGATGCTCATGCTTCCTAGGAAAGGGCCCTGTGGTAGTGATACCCAGCCTCTCACACAGACACGGGAAGATTCTCCAGAATCACATCAGAGGTGTGAGTAGGCTCAGGAAGCTGGACAGTGGTACTCCATTGTCCCAGAGGCTCTTCTCAGTGATCAGCCAACCCATGTTCTATTGTCTAGAGCACAGAATCTTTCTTAATTTAATTTTGAGAAGTTTATATTTTAAAGTTATATCACATCACTTCTACCCCTCTAACTCCTCCCTTATCCTTCCCTAGCAAATTCATGACCTCCTCTGTGATATTCACTGTTTTATCTACACATATGTATGCATGTGTACATGTACACACACATTCTACCCCCTGAGTCCACCTAGTATTGCTCCTATGTGTTTAGGGCTGACCATTGGGTCTGACAGAATAACCTGTCAGGGGGCTTGTCCCCGGGCATTGACTCCTCCTTTCTCAGCAGTCACTGACTACCTGTAGGAGAGGACAGCATCTTAAGTCAGAGAAACACGCATAGCTGCAAACTGAGTACAAAGTGGGAGACTCAGGACGGAGGCCTCTCTTGTGGCTTGGTCATGAAGTACCCTCCACAAAAGGCAGTCCCCAGCTGGTGAACCTAATCATGGAGGTGATTCGATTACGGGACCCTGGCCTAACAATGGGCTCATCCACTTGCGGATTCACTGTGAGCACATGTTTGCAAGGGAATGTTCTGTCCTCAGTCCCTCTCCTGCTTCTCTCCAGTTCTTGGCTTTCCAGGTACCACACGGAGGGCAGCTCTGTTCCACTCTGCACCGTAATATTCATCCTTACCGCCTGCCCAAAGTGATGGGACCAGGTGGTCGGGGACTGAGCCTCTAAAACCATGAGCCCAAAACGAACCTTCATCCCTTAAGTTTTCATCTGAGGTATTTTGTCACAGTGATGAGAAGCTGACCAGCACAGCAACCAGGATGAATAAATAGGGCGGGAAATGAGAAACTCTGAACCCAGGGAAGTCAGTCTAGTGGGAAGACTGACAGAATGAGAGAAGTCAGAGAAATAAATGGTAGGCAAGCATGCAAGACACAGGTAGGCAGTCCTGGCGTTCAGCACATCGCGATTCCATGCCATGCAGTCTGGCAGCACAGGGAGCCACCCCAGTCTAAGGTTAACAAAATCTTTCTCAAGGCTTGGCCTGCTAATTCTGTTAACCACTCATACACTGCGGGAGAGGTCCTAGATCATGCCTCACCTGGGAATTCTCGCTGCAGTGATTTGTGTCTGCGAGCAAACATCTAAGAGGTTGGCGGGGAAGGAAAGATGTGAACACAGCAGGTGATTCACCGGCACCCTATTAGGTAATAGAGATGAAGCGTGGAACCAGTTGAAGCTTTTAATATATCGTTAGTCAGATGGCTAGGCTATTTTATTTTTTGGTGTGCTGAGAAGGGACAATGGTTTTATATTTTTAACTCATGGTGAGGGAGTTATTAGTGCATTGAAAGGAACAGATGGGATGTTTGGAGGTAGAAGAAAGGTGGATACCATCAGAGAAAGAAGCAAAATAACAAAGCGGTCTCATAGAATTCTATTCTGGGGAAACAATTATGCCAGCTTCTGGGTTGATTTGCTTACATAAACTAAATAATGAGATTTACTTTTCCTTTGGTGATTCTGGGGATCAAGTTGAGGACTAAGAGCATGCTAGGCAAGTACTCTACTTTTGGGCCAGCCCCAGGCCCAAGCTGAAGTGATTTTGAAAGTGCAGGCCATGATCTGTGCTCATTAATAGGAGGCAGTGGGTGCTCTAAATCACAAAACCGTTATATGTCAAGCAAATGCACAGAACTTTCCATTTTAGAATTCAGTGCTTTGGCTCCTAAAGTTATAACCTTCCCCATATTAGAGTGACCGGGGGGGGCACACGACTCTGAAGTGGGGGAGGCTTATGGTGCATGTGTGGATCTTGTGTGTGTGTGTGTGTGTGTGTGTGTGTGTGTATGAGAGAGAGAGAATGGGGGAGGGAAGGAGGAAGGAACAGGGCTGGAGAGGTACCACTCAGCTCTTTTAAGCCTCTCACATTTCCAGCCCTTCACTCCCTGGGCCAGCTTCTTTTCTGATTTCCAGGATACCATGTTAGCTATCCTCTGCCCCTCCGAGCAGGGAGGTAGGAATGCCCCTCACACCTCTAACCCGGGGCAGCGTCTACAGTACTTCCTGCCACAACAGCATGGACGCCATTGCTCTAAGTGTTTGCTTCTCTCCTGAGTTACACTTCCCTTCCATCTCTGAGTACTGGGAATGGCCAGGCTCTAGAAGAGGGTGGCTTGTCGTGCCACCAAAGCACTAAGCTTTGTCCTGTTTCATACGCTAAACTGTTCAGGTGGTTGAAACAGTTAACTTGGTAAGCAAAGGTTTGGACAAACAGGAAGGAAGGCAGAAAGAAAGGGAGAAATGAAGAAAAATGAAGGATAGGAGAGATTAAAAAAAGAAGGGCTCCATCATTTCCTGCTGTGTCCATGGAACCAGGTTGATTGTGTAACAAGGTGATTGACATGTAACAAGGTGATTGACAGGAGTTACACAATCCTCCTTTGAGAGCCTGTGCCCTCGCCATTCCATGTCCTCACACCGCTTTTCCTCCAAACTGTATATGGCTGGCCTTTTGCTCCCTTCTTCTGCTCAAACACCAGCTAGCGCAGAGAGAGCCTTCCTGACCTCCTGTATCTTACTCTTTATTCTTGCTCTGTAGACCAGGCTGGCCTCGAACTCATAGAGATCCGCCTGTCTCTGCCTCGCGGGTGCTGGATTAAAGGTGTGCACCACCTCTGCCCTCCTACTCTTTATTCCTAAAGAAAGAAAGATTTATTTTTACTTATGTGTTTGAGCTGAGTGTGTGTGTGTGTGTGTGTGTGTGTGCGTGCATGCATGTGTGTGTGTGATGTGAGGGCAGATGCTAACAGAGGCAGAAGAGAGCATTGGATACCCCAGGGCTGGAGATATAGGCGGCTGTGAGCTGTCCAGCATGAGTGCTGGGAACTGAACCTCGGTCCTCTTTATTCATTCCATCTGGTGCTTACACTACCTGACATGTGTAGTGGATCACTACAGGTTTTTTTTTCCCCCCACACTAAGCTTTATGCAAGCAGGGATTAACCAGCTTTTCCCAATTTTATCTGAGAACAGTTCCTGGCAATGTACAGATGCTCCATAAACATACGAAATAAAAATTAAGGGGAGTGGTTTCTGTAGGATTTTATTAATGTCTCGAGGAGTTGCACTATTAATTTAAGTGCGTGCTGAGATATGGCCTCTGATCTGTGGTCCTGAATTAAAAGGTGAGACCCTGGAACCAAGCTAAGAGCCCGCTGGTGTATAGAACACCAAATACTTCCTGGCAGATAGAGCCTTTCCTCCTGCAATAGATGAAGAAGTGCAAAAACTTTTGAGTGGGTGATGCTCTTTCAAACACTGAGGAGCTGAGTTCCTTAGTAGCTGTGTATAGCTCAGGACAACTGACACTATTCTTTAGGCCCTAACCTTGCCACTCATCCCAGCAGCAAATGGATGTCTTAATTTGACAGCTTAAACTCTTTTTTTTTCCTTTGCTATATTTTTGACAGAAAAAAATTCCTTAAAAGGAGTTTGGGGATCCTAGACTAACAGGAAAACAAGTGTTCCAATTAGACAATGCGGAGGGTGGACGTTTTAGAGTAAATTAATTGAATAAGTAGAACATTCCACTTGGGGTTTAGGTTTGATCTATGGAATGCCCCAACTTTTGTAATTCCCCCTGACTCACACAGGCAGCTTGCATCTTATCTAGAGTAAATGGTCCAGAGGATGAAGTCTCATCAGACCAGTTTGACACTGCAGAATTAAATACTAATAGTTTCTCCCATGCTGAGATTTGGGACTTTTTGGTGCTTAGGGGTTGGGAGGAGCTGTATTTTTGAAATGAGCAGTATCTTCTCTCTAAATAAAATTGGCTTTAAAGGATCTCCACTCCCAGCCCAATCCATTATGTCAGGCTGGAAAACAACATTTTTCCCCTTGAAAATTTTATTAATAATGCTTGCAGAAGTGGACTTCAGAGTTAGACATGGGTTCAAAGCCAGGCTTTAATTAACCTGATATGTAAAATGAAGACAGTGGGATGCTGGGAACTGAGAGAGAATGGTATAGGAAACTCTTAGCAAGGTTAGCCCTCATAGTCCTGGAAGGTGCTATGCAGGCTGCCAAGGAGAGTCATCAGCAACCCGATTCTGCTGTGGATCCTGCATGATAAACCACTAACCTGTGCAATCCTGCAATAGTAGCAACTCTATTATGGGGGATAACCAACCACTTTTTAACTGGAGTTGGGGCCCATTCTGCAGGAGGGAACTCACAGCTGGTACTATAAGCCTAGTTAAAGCTTGTAGCTGGGGAGGCCAGAGGTCCTAGTGGGGAAGTTAGTGTTGTTGCTTTGTTCACTGGACATGTTGTGTCCGTTTGTCTTCTAAATATGTTTATGCCATAGGCTAATGCTGTTTCATCTTTTGCCAGAGAGGCTTATTATTTTTTCTATTTTATTTTTTAAAGTGTATGTGGATGTCTTGCCTGTATGAACTAAGAGTTGAACCTGGGTCATCTAGAAGAGCAGCAAGTGCTCTTAACAGCCGAGCCCAGTCTGTAGCCCTATGGGGGTTTGTCCTTGAAGTGGGAACTGATCGTCGTAGAGACTCGAAACTGGTCCATAACCGACTGTTGAAAGCTGAGCTTCACTTGGGACATCTAACACCTTCTCCACGACTCAGAGAACATCATAGGAAGCACATGGTGCTGAGGAACACTTTCTTCCTGCCTTGGCCTGGCCATTACACTACTGAGCTTTCAGTACTGTGATTATCAGTACAGACCTGCTCAGGGTTGGGCCATCAATATCTTGTCATGGAGGGGATCATGAGGCCTCAGTCTTCCTTCCTGTGGATGTAAGTGTAGTTTCAGGCTTCTGGAGGAGGACGAGACATTTTTTTCAGTTGTGTAGCCATTGATAAGATGCCTATACTCTTGCAAGTCATTAAACTCAGTAGATCACAAGAGGAAAGATGTGAAGGAGGGAAGAAAGAAAGGAAGAAGGGAGAAGGAGAAGATGGCGGTGGAAGAGACTGGTTGGAAAGAGGAGGGAGAGCAACAGGAGTAGAAGGGAACAAGAGAGTGTGTGAGGGGTTAAATATTATCAAAACCATTATATCTATCTATCTATCTATATATCTATATCTATATATCTTCGTCAAATGCCTACCAAATATAGAAAATCTGCCCCTACTCTGCCTGTTTGAATTCTGTGTGGTCTATTCATTTGCATGAGTTTCTTCCCCATTTAACTAATTTGCATATTTTTTCCTTAAACTGAATAGATGTCTGAGAGATATTTGGCAGATTACAAGAAAGTTATATTCAAGACAGAGGGGTCACCCAAACCAAAGGTGGATTGAGTACCTGGCAAAGGAGGTCAATAGTTTTAGAATGGCTTCAATATTTGCTATTACTTTAAAAAAATTTATCCGTCCTGTGGGATCAACAAGAAGTGGCCACATTTCCATGCAAAGCCAGAATTCAGTGCCCACTAGACTGAAATGTTTTGCCTTGTTTCTGTCTGAGGCCTTGTTATCAGAGTTTTAAGAATAAATCTTGTGCTCTAGCAAACCCAAGAGCTAAGTTCTGCAGTCCATCCCCAGCAGGGCACTTAAAGAGAAAAGTCAGTGAAAAGCGGGAAAGGAACAAATAAGGATGCCCAGGGACCCACAAGACCATCTCCAGTATCCTGAGATGAGATGCAGCTGTGGATGGAGGACAAGAGGCATGCATCTCCAAGCCATCACTGCCGAGGGGAGCACTGCTCATCTCTGCCCATCATTGCCACAGTTCAGGTCTGTCTTACAAGGCAGTCTGATAAGTTGTCAGAGCTATGTTAACTCTTTCCCTAAGAGGCAAGTTCCTCCTCTGGCTGGCAGCGGGCTTCGTACTGTCCCTTTCCTAACACAGAAACTTTAAATTTTTTAAATTATTTTTTATTTCATGTGCTTTTGTGTTTTGCCTACATGTATATAAGTGTGTAGGTATCACCTGAAACAGGAGTTACAGATGGTTGTGAGCTGCCATGTGAGAACTGGGAATTGAACCCAGGTCCTCTGAAAGAGCATCCAGTGACCTAAACCGCTGAACCAATCCCCTCAGCCCCCAAGAAACTTTTAATTCTTTTGAGGATTATTGTTTCAGTAGCCTGATAGTCAAAGAGAGGAGCACATGGATCGTTTAGAACAGCTCTACCCTGGAGTCAGACTTTCTTTGGAACTCCGGTTCCCAAATAATGACTTGGAAACATATTATTAATTATGAATGCTTGGTCTTAGCTTAGGCTTGTTCACAACTAGCCCTTATAGCTTAGATTAACCCACTAATATTAATCTGCATTCTCACACGTGACTTGTTATTCTTCCTCCATACTGCACAACCAGCTCTTCTGTCTGGCTGGTGACATCCACATGCCTCAATTCATCCCCTGAGTTCCTTTCTTTGCCCGGAAGTCCTGCCTCTTCTCTTCTGCCTAGCTGTTGGACATTAAGCTCTTTATTAAACCAATCAGAAGGTGCCTTGGCATAGACACATCCTCACAGTGTACAAAACAATTATCCCACAACACTACCCATTTTAGTACAGTTCAGGGGAGTCAGAACCCTTTTCTGATCACCTGCTCTGGCTGTAGGATTTAGCTACAAAATACGAGAAGGAGGTCAGAGGAAGAAACAATGGAGCACTGCCCTTCAGGGTTCCCAAAAGGCCTTTCTACACAGTTACTGTTTGTCAGTGTCTTAAAACAGCTGACCTCCGCCCATACAGCAGCCTGAGTAGCCTTCCAGAATAGTCAGATGAAATTTGCTGTCTTCCTTTAACCTTCTGAGTTCCTTCTTTGCATGACTGGGTAAGGCCCGATGGCTTTAATGCCATAAAATCTGCTGCCTTAGAATTTCCAGCTCATTTCTGACCCCTCTCCCCTAGTGCTCCACTTGAGAGCAACACTTGATCTTCCTTTGACATACATACCCGTTCTCTGCTCTCAAGCTCTTTGAGCTCCATCACAGAGTCTCTAAATCATTTGTTTCTTCTGCTCATCTTTTCGGTCTTCTCCATACTTTTTCTATCAGCAATAGATAATGTTGCCAAGCGGGTGTCTAGTCATTATAGTAATAGGGAAGGGGTTAGCAGATGGTAAAAGATCTCACCCTTTAGACAAGAATAAGAAAGGCAGTGTACTGAGAACCCTGCGAGAATACCACTTCCATGAAGGGCACTAGGTAAGGTGTTGTGGGAGTGGGGCTCCATTTGAGAGAGGTGTTTCTGCAGGTAGGGCCTGCAACTCATACCATGTGAAGGAGGACGGTCCAGATTGACTGACACACAGTTCTGGGAGGTAACTGTGAGTGGCTGTGTGAAACCAGCTGTGCAGCTCTACCATGCGAATATCACTGAAGTCCTAGTACGGACCTTTTCATATGGCATTTGCATCCTACAGAGGGGCAGTTTTAATGTTCCCATTTCTATTATTTCCAAGGAAAGGGTCTGAAAAGCTGACTAGGAGGGAAGGCCATTGAAGACATGCCTCTGCCCTCTGAGCTGTCTTGCCAGCCCATAAGATACTTCCCCCCACCCTATAGAATCTAGAGCTGTATTATCATCAACAGTTCAAACTTCAGGGTATCTGTCACAGTGTGAAGAAAAGAGTCAACCCACTGGACTATGAAGAGATGTTCACAGAGCTGTAGATGGCAGTAAAAGGAAACATTCAAAACTAACATGCACTTCATGCAAACAGCTGCTATGCCATGGGCATTTATCCCACAGAAACAGAAACTCACATTTGTAAACAGAGACATGCACAGGTCCAAGTCAGAAGGCCTCTCATTTCTCTAGTGGCATTTCATTTTTGTTTTAATAAATAAAGCTTGCCTGAAGATCAGAAAAGTAAAATAGTCACACTGGCCAACCTTACAGACCAGGCTGCAATAACATACACCTATAATCCCAGTAGCTGCACTAGATTGCCATAGAAACCAGTGGTTTAATCCCAGTGGTGCACGCCTTTAATCCCAGAACTATACAGAGTTATAAAATGGGAGGGGACAGCTCTCAGTCTCATTCTGAGATTCCTGGAGGCAGGATCGTCATTTCAGACTGAGGTCGACATAAGGGAAAAGTTTTTGCAGCCTGATAAATCTCTCTGTTGACGCAATAATCAAATCAGACCAAATCAAACCGAATTAGAAAAAGCCCAGATTTAATGGATGCCAGCACTCCCGGGTGGCCTTCCAGGCCTTCAGAGAGGTGACAAGGAAGGAAGACCAGGAAACCACGTGTTTGTTCTCTGTGGGGCTGTTTAAATAGCCTGGGAAAGTGGTCTTGAGTAACTCTGGGGAGGGGGGTTATCATTTGGCTGGCTTTCTCTGAGGTGGAGTCTGGACTGAGGCCACTCCCAGGGGAGGGGCTTGGGATGGAACTTTCCACCCAAATATTCCAGACTTTTTAGTTATATGGATGCCAGGGACTGAGGTGAAGCCTTAACCCAAACATTCCAGACTCTTTGGGTATAGAGGTTCCAGGGGCTGGGGTGACATTTCCAACAAGCATCCCAGACTCTTTGGGTTTAGGGGTCCCGGCTCAAGTCTGATTACTTCCTGCGGGAATGGGGCAATGTGGGAGAGGGGAGAGTTGGGAGTTGATGGGTTCACGCTCAGCAGGAGGTGTGGCTGGAGAGGCATCTGGTTAACTGCCATCCTGGAGACCTTAGGCATCTTTTCTTGAAGGAGAAGAGAAGGCAGGTGGCTAGGAGAAAAAATATGTTGTTATTATTGGCCTGATGAATGGGACTAGCCATGGGAAGGGTGATTAACTGCCAGAAAGAGTGGGACAGAGAAGTCCCTGGTTGTACAGGTGAGGCTCGGATGAATAAGTGAGAATGAGAGTAGATATGCCCTTTAAAACCAGATTTTAGTTGTTTGGGCAGGTGTCCATTTGAACCAGGAGAGGTGGTGCCAATGGTGAAATCCCAGGAGCTGGTGCAGGTGCTGGCATTGTCTGGAAGGCCCTCTGTAAGTTGGTCTTGGCCCAGACAGCAGGAGTGACTTGTAAAATATGCTTGAAAATGGGTGGAGTTAAAGTAAGCTCTGGAGACTGTTAGTTTTTACCAGACCAAATTTTTGATATAGTAGCAGAAATTTTTCCAGGAACCTGCTTGTATCTGTAAGACAACTGGAACAGATTTACATCCTGGTGTCATAGCAAAAGGCTATGACCTTAGGTTAAAAAAGCATGAACATTTTAGAAGACAATTAAAGGGAATTGGAAACTCTGAACCTCTGCAGATACACCTGAAACCTCTTAATTCTGGACTATGAAGCTTGTGAAAGAAGTACACCTGTCTTTATTTTTAGCCAGAAACTTAACAAATGAAGTAATGAACTACCAGTCATCAAATGCCATTAGATCTGAGAGGGATAAATGAGCAGAAATGAGACAGCTTTTTTAGCTACGCAGGCAATCCCAAGTCTCTCCATAGTCTTTGGCAAGCACCAGTCTTAGAAGTAGTACTTGCCTTAAGCTGCTGAGTCCAGGAGGCCCAAAGATTTTCCTGTGGGGTGAGGGTTTAGTCTACCTGTCTTGGCAGGATGAGATGATTGATCCCCTGGTGTAATGTCTAGGGAGCTGATGAGGCAGAAGGCAGCTTTTTGCCGTGTGGAGGCTTTGCCATATTCTAAAGCAAGCCTCCAGGCAGAAGGTCTTTTGCAACCAAGTATTTTCTTGGAGGAGGGATGCTGCAGGAGCTGGCATGTCTCCGTCATAAGAAGCTCTTTTGTTAAGTGCCATACTCTCAGATCTGTAAAGACACTTGAGAATCAGAGTACCATTGCCTGTCAGGTATATCCAAATTAGACATATAAGTTCAATTTAGACATATAGTTTACCCAATCAGTTACAGCTTACCAAAGCTAGTAGAGGTAAGATTAGAAGGAATATTTTAGTAAGTCAAAGAGTATTGGAGGCAGAATATCTCCTTGGTATGTCTAGCACACATGAGTACTCTTACCAGAGATAGCACTGAGGTCAAAAATGGTGGCTACTCATCTCATTCTGAGATTCCTGGAGGCAGGATCGCCATTTCATACTGAGGTATAAAAGCCAGTTGCTGGCTGCTTTGCTTTTTGGATCTTCCAGATGAACCCCAATTTCTCTCTCTCTGAATTTTTATTACTCGTGTTTCACATTTCTTAGAGGGGGCAGTGGGCATGAGCTCCATCCCTAACGATGCTATCTCCTCAACACACTCTTTGTTGTTGTTGTTTTGAGACAGGGTTTCTCCATGTAACAGCCCTTGCTGTCCTGGTACTTGTTCCATAGACCAGGCTGACCTGAAACTCAGAGATCCACCTGCTTCTGCCTCCCAAGTGCTGGCTTCACTGCCCTCTTTTTTTTTTCCTTTGGGTACTTAAGTGAAAACACCTTCTCCCAGAAGGAGACCTCAGCTACAGTGTTAGGGTCAGTAGTTCTATTAGCTAACTAGGGAAAAGGATTATTTGAGTAAAATTTATCTGTGGGGAGCCACATGCTTTGGAGACCACACACCGGCAGCAATAGCAGGAAGGACAAGCAAGCCTGGGAGCTTTTGGTGAATGCAGATGCCTAGGCCTCCTGGCCCCTCTGGACCTGACTCGCTCTGAGAGAGAGGGTCTGGATTTGAGACAAGTGTTGATTGCACTAAGGAAACACTGCCTAACACAGGAGGTGGGGTTTTCTCTCCCTCGGGATACCTTACAAGCTGGGCTGGATTTTGTTAAGGAGTAAATGTTTATTTCCTGACAGTGTGGTTTTTAATTAATGATCTAATAAAGGACATGTGGCTGAGCAGTCGTCCTAAGAATCTGGACCTTTGCCAAGGCCTCCACTTTCACAGATAACTCATTTCCATTTGTACCTTGACTTTGGTGGGCTCATTTTCACCAAGACCCTCAAGGAGGGCTGCTTCATGGTTCCCCTCTGGTCTGTTTTCTGAGTAGCCTCTCTTTAAAAGAGACAGGTAGTGGCACTCGGCAGAGGGGGAGGTCTTTTCCAGGCAAGCCGCCCCATTGTTTTCCTGTTCTGTGGTGTTTATAGAGTCAGAGGTTGACCAGCTTATGTGACTCAGCAACAGGGAGACAGACCTGGGAGCTGGAGACTGCTCAGTTATTGACTCACATGCCTGGTCTCTGGTGAGGTCACCAGTCTCCCCTTCCATCCCAGCACCCCCAGAACAGAACAAGAAAGGGGTACCACTGCCCAACTCCAGAAGCAAAGGAGGATAGAATCGTGGGCTCTGACTGAAAGGGAAAAAAAAGGAAAGGAAAAGAACAATACCGGTAGCTCCTAAGGAACGGTGGGGGAGAAGGTTCACTGTAGATGTGTGGGAGGGCATAGCCAGAGGCAGGGACATGTGGGAGAATCCAGAGTGGACATGGCCCTGAGCCACGTGAGGAGAGTGGGGTGGGGAAAGAGGGGAACCAGGTGCAGCAGCCAGGAGGCCCAAAAGAAAGTAGACAGAAGGGCCAGGTAACCAAAATGGTTGAATTATATA
Organism: Dicrostonyx torquatus; assembly: GCA_028555095.1. Lineage (NCBI taxonomy): Eukaryota > Metazoa > Chordata > Mammalia > Rodentia > Cricetidae > Dicrostonyx > Dicrostonyx torquatus. The sequence continues at coordinate 614,286 of JAQHUG010000192.1, read as the reverse complement.
GGGAAGAACTGTTAAAAATAATCTTAAGAAGAGCCTCTCAGCCGATGCAAAATAACTCCAATTAAACCAAATTAGACTGAATCAAAAATGCCCATGTTTAATGAATGTCGTACTCCCTGGTGGACTGGGACAGCATGGCAGGGAGAGGAACCCACACAAACCCCAGGGACCATGTGTTCCTTTTTTGGGCACAATCCTAAATAGCCTGAGGGAGTGGTCCTGACCCTCCCTGAGGAGGGGTCAGCGCATGGAAGACTGGGAGTTGGAGTCCAGACCAAAGCAACTCCCAGGCTAGGGGCTGGGCTGATGTTTCCCATCATCCCAGACTTACTGGACATAGGGGTATCAGAGGGCTGGGGTCTCACTTTCAGTACAGCATCCCAGAGTCCTTGGATAAAGGGGCGTCAGCTCAAGTCTGGCTACTTCCTGTGGGCATGGGGCGACGTGGGAAAAGGGGGAGCTGGGCGTTGGGCTCACACTCAGCAAGAGATGTGGCTGGAGCAGCATCTGGTTTGCTGTCATCCTGGAAACCTCAGGCAGCTGCTTTTTGAGGGAGATGAGAAGGCAGGTGGCTAGGAGAAAAAAAAATGTTGTTATTGGCCCTATGAAATGGGGCTAGCCATGGGATGGGACACAATAGCAGATAAAACCAGATTTTAGTTGGCAGGTGTCCTTGATCTAGGAGAGTTTGTACTAATGGTAAAGGCCCAGGAGCTGGTGCAGGTGTTTGGCATTGTCTGAAGAGCGCTTTGTGAGTTGGTCTTGGCCCAGGCAGCAGGAGTGAACTGTAAAATATGCTTGAAACTGGCTGGAGTTAGCAAAAGGCTCTGGAGACTGTTAGTTTGTATACACCTGAAACCTGTTAATTCCTGAACTATGAAGCCTGTTAAAGAGGCATACCTGTCTGTATTTTAGCAGGAAACTCCACAAATAAAGTAATGAGCTACCAGTACCTTTGAATGCCATGAGACAGATCTGGGAGGGATAAATGAGCAGAAAATGAGACAGCTTTTTTAGCTATGCAGCCAATCTCAAATCCTCTCCTTAGTCCTTGGAGAACGCCAGTCTTAGAAGCAGTGCTTGCCATTAGCTTCTGAGTACGAGAGGCCCAAAGATTTTTCCTGTTGGGGGAAGATTTAGGCTACCTGTCTTGGCAGGATGAGGAGATAGATTTCCCGGGTGAAGAAGCATCCAAGAAGCTGAAGAGGTGAAAGGTCGCTTTTTTTCTTTGTGGGTGGGTTTACCAAACCCAAAGGCAAGTCCTGGAGGTGGAAGGTCTTTTGTCTTCTTGGAGGAGCTAAAGGGTGCTGCAGAAGCTGGCATGTCTCTGTGTTAGAGGCTCTTTTTGTTAAATGCCATATCCTCAGATCTGTAAAGGCACTTTGAGAGTCAGGGTACCATTACCTACTGTTTTAAACTGGGCATATAAGCTAAATTTAGACATGTATTTTATCCAATTAGTTACAGTTTATCAATGCTAGTAGGTGCAAGCAGATTAAAAGGAATATTTTAATAAATCAAAGAATACTAGCATATGCGGGTACTCTTACCAAAGATGGTGGACTAGCACATGTGGGTACCCTCATCAAAGATGGCAGACTAGCACATGTGGGTACCCTTACCAAAGATGGCAGACTAACACATGTGGGTACCCTTACCAAAGATGGCGGACTAACACATGTGGGTACCCTTATCAAAGATAGAGAACTAGCACATGTGGGTACCCTTATCAAAGATGATGGTGAGGTTAAAATGGCGACTACCCATGTGTTTGTATTTTTCCAGAGCTGCTGTAATCTGGAGATATAAGTTTTACTGGTCTTAAACAAGCACATGTGCACACAGAACTATAAATTAAGCACATTGTAGAAACATATTTACACACACATACAGACATACAGTGGCCACATCATTCTAACACACAGACAAATAAAACACTTTTAGAAACTTTCAATCAAACAAGGAAAACTGAGGAAAGCAGCTTGGGGAAGGGCGGCCCGGACCCTGGGCTGGAGAGTTCAGTGTAGGGGGCGGGTATGCTAGCCAGGAGGGGCCTGTAACAGGTAGGGACTGAGGGATGCAGGGAGAACCTGGCAGCCAGGTCCCCTTTAATATATTAAATGGACATCTCAGCCCTTTGTCCCAGGTTTGAAACCTAACACTGAAGATTCAATAGCTTCAAGTTCCAAGCATGGTAGATGTGTCTTCTATTTGGGAGAAAGCAGAGGTGTGAGTCTCTGGAATAATGTTGAGCTATGTGTAATACTGTAGAAAAGCATATTATTCCAGAGGTGGATCAGGTTTGTGGTCTAGACTTTGATACAGCCTGATTGTGAGACCCTTATCAAGTCATGTGACCTTGAACAAATCACTTGACCTCATCAATGTGACCCATCATTTGAACTGGGATGAAGATATTTTAGAGAGACACTTGTGTCCTCTGGCAACCAGAGTACTGAAACAGTGGACTCCAGGAATCTTCTGCTGGCCGAAAGAAAGAGTCGAAGTTTGACACCAGCTGTAGGCAGAGTTTGTCTTCCAGAAAAAGGTTTCATGTGGTCCTGATGATTTCAGACCTCCTTGAAGGAGAGACTGGAGCTGAGACAAGTGCTGGGATTTACCTTCTGCTCCCAGCCAGCCCAGCCCAGTGTCCCAAAGGCTCCCACAACAGCTCTGCTAACTAGGCACCGCGTGTTCCGGCAGGCATGTGAATGGTTCAAACTGCAACAGTGACTGCTCGTGGGCTCCAGGGAGCACCCTGATGTGCTGGGAATGCTCAGGGAAGCAAGGCTTGCTGGGAACGTTTTCCATTTTTCAGTTTCCCTAAGTTTGCTCATCACAGTTTGGTTAACAAAAATGTCTCCCAGCTAACACAGTCTGCATTTCAATCACCACAGTATCTTAGCTACAAATTGTGTGAGGTGCAATACTGGCTCTTCTGGCACGATGGAGATGACAGACATGCACAGGGTCAGTGACCAGCCAGAGTCCTTCCTGGATGGTCACTTCCCACCTGTCACTCAGGCCCCTCACAGACAGCACAGCATCCTTTGCATTGTCTATTATATCCCAGCAATAAGGCCTGTGCAGCTATAAAAGGGGGTGGGGTAATCAAAGCAGAGAAACTTGACCCGCAAAGAATATGCAGCTATGACAAATGACCAGGTCAGATGTAAAACTCAAACATAATGGGTGCTATGGAAGAACTGTCAGCTGCCGAGGAGACGATAGATGTGGCCAACGGACTTGGTGAAGGTGAACTTGCCAGCATAACGGGAATGAAGAGAAAAAAGCAGGAAGCAGTAAAAACTGGTATGTGAAGCAGGAGCTTTCAGGGGCTGGGGATGGCTGTGATGTAAGGGCATACAGTGCAAGCAAGAGGACCAGAGTGCAGATCTGCACCCACATAAGTGCTGGATGGGCACTCTGGCCCATCTGTAATTTCAGCCTTGGATCATAGAGGCAGGGAAATTGCTGGAGTGAGCTAGCCAGTGAAGTTATTATACTGATGAACTCTGAGTTTCATTGAGGGATTCTGCCTCATAGAATAAGGTGAGAGGAAGAGAGAAAGATTTCCACATTTATGTGTGTGTATGTGTGTGTGCACACACGTGTGCATGTGCAAAATATCAGCATCCATATGCACATGAGCACACACATAAATAGATTAAAAAAACAAAAAGAGAAAAGAAAGAAAATGTTTTATTTTAAAGGCATTCTCAGCACTATTTCACAACCTTGAAAACACAAAAGATGCAGTGTTGGGATTGGATTGAATTTAGAAAAGATTGGCCACAGCACAGAAAAGTGTCCCCTCTCTAGAGAGAACAGACTTGGAGCAGAGACAAGGACTGCCCAAAACAGTCTTCGTGTGTTTTTACAAGTAACTAAAGTAAGTGCACCTTCTTCCTAATGTTGTAAATTATAATACACTAAATAAAATTTTGCTTACCAGTTTTTATTTCTGGTGATATTTATACAATAAATATTTATTGTATAAATATTACCAGTATTTATTGTAACTGATAGCAGGAGAGTTATATTTTTAACAACAGCTTTGAAGAGCTCAGAACAACATAAAACTCCTCATTCCCTAATAGGACCACATTGTCTCAGCACATGAGATCATCATATAGTCCCATAAAGCAAGGCTTAGTTGTGCTAACTGAGAAGTGGTCACATAACTACATGTACTTGTCCAAACACAGCAGGTTGTCTATTTAAAACTGGATAATTTTATTATGTAAAATTATATTTGAATTATTAATTAAAATTATTAATTTAGTTATTACATATTGACATTGTTCCTTGACTCATATTTTACCCATGCTAATCCTGTAGACATAATGTAGGGTAGGTAGCACCCCAAGTTTGTACATAACAGAGAGCTGGTCTGACTTACCGCATAGCTACAATGGACCAGGGCTATGCTCTGTGCCCTCCCCTCTGCTAGCACTTCTCAGTTATAAGAACCAGAGGAGGAAATGTTCTGAATGCTAGAATATATCCCATTTGTCAGCAGGCTGGAGAACCAGGGTCTGTCCACCACCCTCCTTCATCTGGGCCAATAGGAGATGACATGATATATATAGTCCGTGGAAATAGACTTGAAAGTTGGGGTTGGAATGCCTAATTTCTGTAAGTTAGAATCTGAGCAGGCACATTGCTGTTCCTTTTCCTATCTAGAGGTCCAAACTACAAAGCAAATTTTATATTCATTTTATAATCTCTATGCAAATAAATAGACGCCGACTTGAGATTTCCATGTAGTGTAAGTAGAATTGAGATTTGGGTTCCAAAAAGGTTTTGTCTTAGTTTCTTATTCTTCTGCCTTCACTTCTCAACAGTTACTGTGTGCCTCTTCTGGGCCAGGCACTTGCTAAAGATTTCTATAGTCTAATTCTGTCCTGACCACCTTTGTCAGACAAGTTTCTTTCTTTTAAAGGGAAATTATTCTTTGATAGCTCCAAATGCTTATGTAGTAGGTCCCGGTCACTCCCCTCTCCACTGTCCTCTCTCATCTGCTCTCCCTCTTCTGCTGAAATAATGCCTTCTGTGTATACAATGTTCTGCACGGTAGGGGGCACTGGATCTCATTATAGATGGCTGTGAGCAACCCTGTAGTTGCTGGGAATTGAATCCAGGACTCTGGAAAAGCAGCCAGTGCTCTTAACCTCTGAGTCACCTCTCCAGCCCGGAAATAAGTTTTCTTCCCAAGAAGCCTCCCTCCTAAGGAGAGAAATGACTCCACAAATTGACTTTCTGACTGTTGTTCCTTTACCATACACACATACGCAATAATAAAAATGGAAAAGTTGCCATTCAAAAAGAAAAAATCCAAGTCTCCCTCCTTTCACGTCTCTTTTGTAGGTGACCTACTGAGTTTGGTTAGGGTTGCTTGCGTGAGCATGTGTGGGAAGTTAGTTACTGGACCATGACCGCTCTTCAGTGGCTGTACTGCTAAAGAAAACGACACCCCTTCCCCAACAACCATAGCTGACAATAGTCCCTCTGTGAGAGAGGGCTCCTCACAAGCCCCTCCGTCATTTCTGATTTAGTGTTGATGGGCCCAGTCTTGTATAGATTTTGGGCTGGTCACTGCCACTGCTGCAGGTTCACAAATGCAATGGCCCTGTCATGCCAAGATGATGTCTAATTTGTGGCGTGTTCTCACTCGCCAGCTCCTACGTCCTTTCTCCACCTCTTCCGCGGTGTTCCCTGAGCTTGGAGGGGTCACGGAGATGTCTAGGACACAGCGTTACACCGTCATTTATTCTTACCACTCTGATCAGTTCTGAGACTCTGGCTGACCACTGCCCACAGTTATAAAAGCTTCTCTGACAAAGAAGGAGAGCATCAGTAATCTATAGATCCAAACGGGAGTGTTTAAGGACAGTTTGACAACGTGTCCATTTATCAAAACAAAGCAACAGGCTCCCCTTTACAGCTGTATTAGTCAGGGTCCTCGAAGAACAGAACTGGTGGAATGAATACATGTATGTGATTTATTAGATTGATTGACACCATGTGGTCCAGGTAGCCCCATAATGGCATCTCACACTAGAGAGACCAAAAGTCCAGAAGGTGCTCAGTCTATGAGGCTGGGTGCCTCAGCAGTCCCAATCTGACACCAGAAACCTGGAGGATTCTTGGAGACTGTTGGTCTTCAGTCTCTCGTGGAAATACAAAGAAAGAAGCCGGCTTCAATTTCAGCAAGGAGTACAGCAAGAAGTCTAGATGGACTTGCCAGCAGGAGTGAAGGCAAGCAGGCAAAAAGCTAAGTTTCCTTCTCCCATGTTGTTTGGTCTGGGCTGCCATAGAAGCTGCTGCCCACATATAGGGTGAGCCTTCCCGCTTTAAATAATCTAACCAAGGAAGTCCCCCACAAGAGTGCCCTGGGGATTGCACTTTAGTGTTCCAAACCTGGTGAAGTCAACAACCAACATTAGCCACCATGAGGACCTCAATGCAATCAGAGGTTTGTCATTTCCTCTTGTGATAGCCATGCCACCATTGCATCACTGGGTACAATTACATTTTACAGTAAATCCAAATACCTGAATTCTTACTCTTACCCACGTCATCCTTAAAAGCACCACTCATATGTTGACTTGTCTGTAACATACTTCCTCCTTCCTTTATGCTTCCTTTTAAAGCTTGTTTTATCTTGGAGAAAGCATGGCTGCTTTGCACAAATGTATTATCTTGTGATCTGGTTTAGACCCCCAAGGAGATCTGTCAAGAACCTTTGTAGAAAGGGGCTGACCTCTCTCATATTTAATACTTTTAACCTTTAATTTCAGTATCCAAACTGAGGGCCTACATCCTGGGCATGCCAGTCCAGTACACCGCACTTTCAAAGACTGGCTATCAAACAGCCAAAAAAAATGTTTCCATAGGAACTGGACTTCATGTCTGATGGTCAGCCCAAGGCAGTTCTCCAGAACCCAAGCCACAGAGCCAGAGGACAGCACTCCACTGGGGTTAGACAGAGCCAGAGGACAGCACTCCACTGGGGTTAGACAGAGCCAGAGGACAGCACTCCACTGGGGTTAGACGGGAGCAGCCATGGAAATGAGGCAGGAGAGAGAAATTAGGAAAATTACAAGGATCTGGAAAAGGAAAGAAGCCCTTCACTCTGAAATTTGACTACCAGTCAGAAACTTCGACACAGCCAATGAGATCGTAACTGCCCCAAGAGATCGCTAGCATTTCCTAGTGACACTCCCAACAAGGATATCAATAAGCAACAAACTGTTGCCAGAAAAAGCATCAGAGTCTGAGCCCCATAATCTCCTTAAGCCAGCTTGGTCCCCCTCCTCCATATTCCCATTGAAGACTCAAATAATGCAGAAAAGCAGACCAAGAGATTTATTCAATATGGCCCCATAAGAAAGAGGCCCAGAGGCTCCTGCAAGCCCTCTTTGGAGAGCTAACAGGTCTGGATTTTAGCTGAGGGCAGAGGTTTGCATAGCTTAGCAGTCCCTGGCAAGGAGGCCCCACCTATGGCCATGGTCTGTGTTCCGGACCCTTCTGTAGAGTCTCCTGACACTGGAAGTCTTCCCAGGGAGACAGCGTGGTCCTGGCCTTTCCTTTCTTGGAGCATGAGATTCCTGAGGAAACTCCATTTCCTTGGAATTGTTTCCATTGTTTTGATAGCTAAAGGGAGGGTCACAAGTGTCTCTTCATTCCTGTCAGGATGGTCACAAAAACATGGTTAATACTAAAATGTCTGTAACCTTGAATTGGTTCATCTTAGTTCTCTTTCATCCCTAAATTTTTTTCTCTTGCCGCATAAATGAAACCAGAGCACATGTCTTTACTTAATTATAAAACTTTGTTTAGTCTTTAGTACTTGTTATAAATTACATCCTCTGAGCAATGTAAGCCAGTAAGTCACAGTGTCATACATGGACATATGTGCATAACCATCCACTGTTTGGACACATAAGTGAGATTCTTCTCTTGAGAAACCTGGATGGACATCGTGTGTGTTGGGGTGTGTGTGTGTGTGTGTGTGTGTGTGTGTGTGTAGTGTGGTGTGTGTGGTGTGGTGTGTGTGGTGTGGTGTGTGTGAAGGGTGGGGGAGCGTGTTAGGCATCTTCTATCAGCCGTGGTACCAGAATCTCGCCAAGTGTTCATGTTTCTTGCCAAGAATGCTCTTGTTTTCTGGAGCATGGTGTGACTATGTGGACAGGTAGGTACTCTGGAAGGAAGCGCTGGAGAAGGGAAGTTACAGGTTGATCATCAAGCACAGCATTCTGCAGTCACGATGGGCAGGGCCACAGTGCATCCGCACTACCTGCAGTACCCGTGAGCTCATTAAAAATAATTAATAATAATAATAATAGTAATAATGTCTAGCTTTTTTTCCCAGCATCTCCGAGAGTTGTGAGACAACCAGAAGAACTGGGCTTTGAAAGGATGTCTCCCCAGCAGCCACTGAGAAGAACTGGGCTTTGAAAGGATGTCTCCCCAGCAGC
>JAQHUG010000192.1:587647-605208 GCA_028555095.1 Dicrostonyx torquatus | reverse complement strand
GAAAGCTAACCGGGTCTCACAAAGCTGTCATTCTTTTCTTTTTAATTTCTACTCCTCAGAATCTTTTGGTTTCCTCCTACAGCTCTCAAGGGCGACCTTTCTCTTTCTTCTTTTTATCTGTGCCTCTTGTTTCCTACTGCATAGTTCACAGGGATAATTTGCTTCTATCAACAGCTCCTTGTGTTCCTGGGGCCCTAGTTAATGGTTCTCATTACCTTTGGCGCTCTCATTACCCCCCAAACTAAGCTCCCAACCACATTAATTTGGAAATCTAAAATTTTTTGGAAACCAATTATGTTTTTCCACAAGAATAAGCTGCCTCTTGAAGTAATGGTATGAAATTGGATCTCTTTAATGAATGCCTTTTATTAAGTGATTAGACTGGATTTACTTCCTGCCAAAGTTCAAGGTCAAAGAGCCTCTCTGCATGATGTCCACGAATGTCTGTTTTTATACTGAATCTGAAAATAATATCCCAACCCTAATGTGTTTTTTCCCTCTCTTTCTCCCTGGTATCTACTTACAGCTGGCCATCATTTCCCACTTGCTTCCCAGCTCCCTGGTAATGTGCGCAGCTTTGTGTCATGGCTGGTTTTTCTTCTGAAGAGAAATGCAGTCCCATACAGCAACATGGCAGTCAGCCTCCAAAGCTTCTGGTCATTGACCATGCTACTGGACTTCCAGAAAGATCCTGTCATTGATATTCAGAGCAGTCTCGGGAATCTCATCACTGGGAAAGTAGATTTATACATAGGAGAAACACAAAAGATTGGCTCCATCTCACTGACCCTAGCCCAGCATGGAGTCCAGACAAGCTTCCTGACTCCTTTGAGCCTTCCTCCTCCTCTGCAGAATGGAAGTAATAGTGCAATCCCCTAGGTGTGAGAATTGGACAAGATGACGTACATTGAGCACATAGACAGAGGTAAAGTCAGCACAGCTCAGTGAGTGGGAATGTGTGGGAATGGGGACTTTTCTCCCAATCTCTTGCTGTCTGTGTAGCTTAGAGTGTGAAGCTGATGGACCCTGTGTTGAAGATTCTATAAGGATTGGCTGGTGAAAACTTGGTGATTATGGGGAATTGCAATGTTATAGATGCAGAGACAAATTACTTTGGACAATCTTCTGTCGCCTTAGTGGCCACTCATGCTCACCTCTAGCTCCGACTTCACATCTCTTTGATTATCAGGAAAAATATATGAATATATATATATTATATATAGCAGACTACTGGTTTCTATGAACCCAAAACCTAATGTATTTCAGGCAGTTTATGAAAATATACCAGGAGGTGCCCTTCTTTGTTGTAACCCAATGGTCTCATCAGTGAACTGGTCGATACATTGACATGGACTAGAACTTACCATGTAGCTAATGATGACCTCAGACTTTGAGTTCTCCGCCTCTACCTCTGAGAACTTGGATTATGACAGGTGTGCACTACCATTTCTGATTTCTGCGGTACAGGGATCAAGTTCAGGGCTTTTGCATGCTAAGCAAGAGCTCTACCACCTTAGCTATAGCTCCAGCTCCTAGGACGACTTCTTTTGCTTTTGTGATTATAAAAGCATCGTGTAGAGCAGGGTGATGGTTCAGTGTGTAACAGAACCAGCTGTGCAAACCTAAGGACCTGAGTTCAGATCCCTAAAGCCCATGTGAGCAGCTGGGTATGGTCATATGTGCACATAACTCCAGAGGGATGGGACGTGCTGGCCACCGGCTTGCTTCGGGTTCAGCAATTGAGGTGTACGGTGATAGAGCAGGACTTCCAGTGTCCCCCTCTGACCTTCATGGTGTATACACCTCAGAACACACACACACACACACACAGAGAGAGAGAGACAGACAGACAGAGACACACAGAGAGAAATATTCACGTAATGCTTCAACATTGGATCATGTCATTGGTGGCAATTTGGATCTATGGTCCTATGCCCTAGAGCCATTGGTCACTCATTTTTGACTCAGGATAAATAGCCTCTCAGTGCCTTTGGGATGAGTGCTGTGATTTCTTGTGAGACAAGAGCAAACCAATGAGCTTTGTACCTGGTTTACCAGTCTTCAAAACGAGCAATAATTAATTCACCATCTAAGGTTGTTGTGAAGATAAAATGAATGAGGAAAAAAACTGTTGGGAACAGGACCTGGCACATGGCCCCACTGTAAAAGTACTTAGCCATTGTTACTAAAAATATTAGCTTTGCACCAGTTATTGGAATAAATTGTGTCTTTAGAAACATTGTTCTGAAAACTTGAAGGAACCTTCGATCATGCATGGACTAGGAAAATAAAAGGAAACAGCAAATTCAGAGGTGACACTGACCCGGTTCTCCTCAGTCCTCGGGAAACACAGCGTTCCAGGAAAACCCACTGGAAAGGGAAACTGAACCTCGTTGGTAAATAAAGCTGTTTTTCAAACGTGAAAAGGAGTGATTATGAAGGCATTCACCCCCTTTGAGGACACAGTTGAGAGTTACAGGACTCAATCCCCAACATACTCATTAGCAATTAGTATTTGGCTTATTTTAAACCAAATACCAGTGGGGCCAGGACAAAAGCATATTGGGGAGTTCCGTGTAAAGGCCGGTGTAATGCATGAAAACCTTGCATTGGCAGGAGTGGAAGGGATGCCAAGGCAACGGCTTAATCAGTGAAGTATCAAGCATGAGGACCAGAGTTTAATCCCCAACCCAGGTCAAAAAGTCACGTATGGTGATATCAGTGTGCCTAGGAAAGTGGACAGGGGGATGCTTAGGGCTGCTTGCTGGCCAGCTAGCCTAGTTTAATTGGCAAGTCTGCAATTGCAATGAAAACCTGTTTCAAAAAACAAAGACAGATGGCATCTATGCAGAAACACATGCATGCAGGTGCATGCACACACAGTGTTTATTGTTTTGTTTTAAACTTTTCACAGAATTTAGAGCCATTATCAGGTGCAAGCTTATAATAAAAATGGTGTTGAAAAGTTACTTTGTGTACCAGAGAGATGGTTTGCTGTTAAGAGCACTAGCTGCTCTTCCATAGAACCAGATTCAATTCCAACACCCACATGACAACTGACAACCATCTATCCTCCAGTTCCAGGAGATCTGGATGTTGTTTTCTAGCTTCCATGGTCACTACATGTACATGTTGCACAGACGTATATGCAGACTAAACAATCATACACACAAAAAAATAAATGAATCTTTTTTATAAGAAGCTACTTTGCTAAACGTCTGCAAATTGAAACGTGGGAGCAGGCATCTGGTGTAGACACTGAATTAAGTCTTCCTTGCTAGATGCCCCAGGGGCGCATCTCTTAATCTGAGTCTCTATGGCCTCTGGTTATCCCAGAAGGTTGGTATGAATATCAGTATGCTGAAGGATGTGAGCCAACACCTTCCAAATGCAAAGACAGTAGCAATAAAAAGATCCTGCAAATGTGCATTTATGAAGCTGAGGTAGGAGAAGTGGGGTGAGGGGAGGGAGGGAAGAAAAGACATCAACAAGAGCAAAGGAAGACATTAGCCTACAGGGTATTTATCTCGGGCATAAAAAGGCAGTTTTGGAGATAAAAGCCATGATAAGGAGCACTATGGGAGGAAACTGAACACAGTGCCGATTTGTAGGCTGGGATGTTGAGAGCTGTGCTTAGGAAGTGTTTGCCATGCAAAGCATTGCTGTGCTGTCTGAGAAAGGCAGATGGGAAAGCCTCAAAATATGGGAAGGAAAGAGCAAAATTTACTTCCTCTGAGTATTACTGGAGTTTTAGGGTAAAAGCTACACTTGGCCCATTCACCATTAAGGAGCCGTGACAGTGAAGAGCAGAAAGAGGAATGTATTCAGTGTGGGCAAATAAAGCAGTCCAGTGAAGGGTCCTGGAAGACAGGTATAGGTTTCAGCAGAAAGCTAGAGGTGCTTACAGCTGAGAAGTCCTGGTCCAAGTGGGCTTGCCCATCATTAACCCATCATCACTTTGGTTCACCTCTGTCCTGTGCAGTGGTCAGAGCTGTGTGGAGTCTCATCCTAGCCGGCAAGCTCCTTCTCTGGCTGGCACCTTTCCCCCAGCATAGAGATTCCTAGGGAAATTTTTAATTACTCAGGGTCCATTGTTTCAATAGTCTGACAGCCAAAGGGAGGGGCACAAGTGTTTCTTTAAAATAATCTCGGGGCAGCAAAGTGACTCAGTGGGTAAGAGTGCTTGCTACTCAAGTTCAGTCCCTGGAGCCCTCATGGTGGAAGTAGGGAACCGAGATCTGCAAATAGCACATGCGTGAGTGTATATACACACACACACACACAGAAAGAGAGAGAGAGAGAGAGAGAGAGAGAGAGAGAGAGAGAGAGAGAGAGAGAGAGAGAGGAGAGAGAAACCATCTTCTACTGAAAAGAAAAGATGTATGAATAGTATACTATTAAGGAAGGTGGTGTTTGTGCTTAGGGTCTGTAGTGGTTTGAATGAGTGTGTGTTCCATAGTCTCAGATGTTTGGATACTTGTCCTCCAGTTGACAGCTGTTTGGGAAGGTTTAGGAGGTGTGGCCCTGCTGAAGGAAGTGCAATACTAGGGCTGGGCTTTGATAGGTTAAAGACTCTAGACAATTCTATTTGCTTTCTGCTTCTTGCTTGAGGGTCAAAGGTGAGAGTTCTCAGCTTCCTGCTCCTGCCATCATGAACTCTAGCCTGTGGAAGTGCAAATCCAAACAGATCCTTCCTAATCACAGCAACAAAACTGTGAGTAAAACATGCTTCTTCTGAAAAATTAAGCTTTTCCTTAGTGAACAACAACAGCAAAATCAATTTTCTAACTGCAGACTGACGTGAAATACATCATCATCATCATCATCAACAACAACAAAGGCAAGAAAGCCGGACCCAGATGGCACATCAGGTAGAGCATCAGGAAACTCCCTGAGGTTTTTCTGGGCGTCAATGTGCCGTTTCTACCTATAAGAACAAAACAGCATTATTTGTAGAAAAACGGACGAAACTAAAGACCATCACATTAAACAAAATAAGCCAGGCCTAGAAAGAAGAGTGTCAAATGTTTGCTCTTACATTTGGAATCTATAAAAGCACAGTGTGAAGAAAAATTCCTGAAAAGAAGCTGTGTCTGGCCGTGAACAAAAAGTTCCTAGGAGTCTGTGTTTTCAGAGACTGACAGACCGACTGAAATTTCACTACTGTGGAGAGACGGAATTTTACAGGTCCAGAGGCTAATTACTTTATCTTGGGCTAGATATAACTTTCTGGAGCAGCTATTTCTTGTCCGACTCTATATCTGAACTAACACCTTGTGATAATAAATAAAAATCTCTTAGAAGCTATTAAGTTAGCAGAACACTAGGTCCCAGCAGTTCAAGGGCTAGGAGTGTCATCAGATAACACTTTAGGTCTATACAAAACCCAGCCCCGTCTCAGTGTACCTGCCTCTACGCTATGTATTTTAAAATCCACCAATGTATTTTAACGTTGCATTGATTTATGGCTTTCTTCATGTTGTAAAACTATAAAAACCCCCATGAAACTGCTTCCATGTTGGAACATGAAATTTGGGGTGACCTACATCTGTGTTCCTAGACCATGGTCACTCAAAATGGCTCCAGAGTAAACGTCTCCTGTTCCTTTTAGGATGAGAGCTGAGGTTTCCACACTGACAGTAGTTAGACATGAACACAGGAAGGAAATTATTTGAGACAGGGGCTGACAAGAGTGGAAAAGGAGATGAAAAAAAGAGATGGGGGTGCACATGGCCCAACCACATTGCACACACGTATAAAAATCCTATAATGAAACTTACGTGTATTAGTTTGGGTTTCTATTGTGGTGAAGAGACACCATGACCATGACAACTTTTATAAAGAAAACATTTAATTGAGGTGGTGGCTTACAGTTTCAGAGGTCCAGTCCATTATCATCATGATGGGGAGCATGGCGGCATGCAGGCAGTCATGCTGCTGGAGCTGAGAGTGCTACGTCTTGTAGGCAACAGGAAGTTGAGAGACAGTCCCACTGGATGGTGAGTATAGGAAGCCTCAAAGCCCGCCCCTACAGAGACACACTTCCTCCAACAAGGTGACACCCACCCCAACAAAGCCACATCTCCTGATAGTGACTCCCTTTGAGAGCCATTTCCTTTCAAACCACCACACCATCATTTTGTACAGCTAAAATATACTAAAGATAAAGTACCTGAGAGAGGACCAAATGCTAGGAGGGACCAGGAGCTACCCGACCTTGCTGTGTAGTGTCACCAGCACTGTCTGCTTACTCCTCAGTACCTAGGAACAGATGACAAGAGTCACTTCTGGGTTCATGGGTCCAGGTAGAAGGTTAGAGCCTGTGGAAATGTCTAACCCTGGATTCAGGGCCTCTCTCCGCCCTCTAGAAACCCATCATTCTCTATTTGATTACTTGAATCACATGTTTCCATTGATGTCTTTGTGCTTGGGGCTGGGAGTTTCTTCTAAGGTTATCTGACTGCCCTCATCTCAAGGAAACAAATGAGGTCCTGACTTTCTTTTACACGTCCTTAGTGAAAACAAGAGGGTGGCATTCGTGTGTTCATTTTACAATTTCTTCACAAAGTAAATGATTAGAAATCACTGTATTTCAATCTACTTAGAGTTCTTACCAATTGGCTCCAAAAATAAGTCATTTCTCTGCCTGTTGTCCTTTTCACACTATCCTAAGATCACAATGATTTCTTGGCAACCAGCAATCTTGTTACATCAGGGCCATTGATGATGGACAGAGGTCTTTTCCTTTCAAGCCTGTGAGGCTCAGGCTGATCATCATTTTCCTGTGAGTCATCTTGGACGCCAGGATGCTGCCAGAATCCCACATAACAGTGATTCCTCTGCTCTTATTTAGCCTCTTCCACATGGAGAGCAGACACTAACTCTGATCTAATTGACTTAACATAATAAGTGCTCTTTCTATGGGACCAACTCCCCGGTAGCTTGCTGCTTTCTTTCTGAACAGGAATCACGGGTTATGAAATCTATAAATAGCAAAACGGAATTTCTGGAGAAAGAAACATACTTTTTTATATTATCTTATTTTATATTCAAACTGCCTTTTTAGTGGAGAGATATTTGTTTTTGTTTTCTTTCAACAGAAAGAGGAGTAGACCATGACTACATAAACCAGGTGTGGTGGTGTGTGCCTGTAATCTCGGTGCTTGGGAGGTAAAGGCGAGTTCCTGCATAGTGGATTCAAGGCCAGCCTAGGCTACAGGAGATCCTGTTCCAACCATTCTTCCCACTAAAAAAATAAGTAAAAAAACCCGAGTCAAATTATTGGCCACTAAATGACTCTCAGGCATTATTGGGGCAAACTTCTACACTAACAAACCTTCCGTGTGGCCTTTCCTTTTACCCAACTAAAACTCTTAGAGAGAGCTCAGCACACTTGGAGACAGCTTGTCCACTGTGTTTATGACACAAGCCGACATAGCCCAGAGTTCTAGCCACCATTTGAACCATGACTTTGAGTTAGTCATGCCGCCATCTTTCTTTCCTTCTTGAACTATGACCTTAAGCGGAGCATTCCTTATCATAACTTCTGAGCAATGTGATTAGCCCTCAAGTGAATATGAGTATGTGAGAATCTCCAAACCAAAGCCCCAACTTCCTTTGAGGAGCCCATCACTTTGGAAACAAATTTCATTTTCTCCATGCTTGCTGTGGTTAATGTATCTTTCTCCACTCTCATTTCTGGGCCATGCTTGTTTTAACTTGGCATCCACCTCACTGGAAACCAACTGTGTTCTTCTGCAAAACCACTACCAGGCTGGAGAAATGGGCCATCAGTTAAGAGCACTGACTGCTCTTGCAGAGGACCTGAGTTTGGCTTCCAGTACTCGAGTAATAGCTCAGAACCACCTGTAACTCTAGTTCCAGGGGACCTGACTCCCTCTTGTGGCCCCTTGAAACTAACACACACACACACACACACACACACACACACACACACACACACTGCACATAAACTCACGCAGGAACATACACATAAAAATTCAAAACCAACAACAACTACTCCTATGAACAAGGTTGAGCACAGAGAACTGACTTCAAAGGTATTTGGAGTTGAAATGTTTTAAGGGCAAAGTCTCGGGGAACCTTGTGAAATTCCTTCTCCAAGAATGACTAATTGACCTTCCATCCAAAACTACTTTCCAACTCTCCTCCTTCCTCCCCACATTTTCCTGGAGGATGCGGGCAGTCTTGATTGGTATCATACCTTGAGTGACTGACATGGCATGGGAGGATGTGGGGAGGAAGGGCAGCCTTCCTCATAACATTTCCTGGCTGCCATTTAAAAAGCAAAAGCAAACAAACCCACAGGCCAGGCCTGCATGCTAGTTACAGCTTAGACTGTGGCCAGGCAAGGCTGGATTCAAATCTAGGCTTTCTGCTTGGCCAGGGCTTTGACTTTGTTTCCAGTCTTCAGTTCATTTCCTAATCTATGGCTGACAACATAGTCATAGACATCACATGAGTGATGTGCCTTCCTATCAGTCCACTGTGGAGATTAACGCAAGAGCAGAATGGAAAGCCAAGGAGCAAACCTCTCCAGAGGCACTGTCCAGGAAGGCTGGTTTCTCAGGCTCCCATGACCCTTCTGGGCCTCTCTGACTTGGGGTTAGAATTCTTGATTTCAAGCGTTTTTCCTCACTTGGCATCCCCTCTCATATCCCTTGTCACCTACTGACCACATCACGGGGGATGCTGTACTAGGACCTAGCCAGAAATGCTTGCTCCTTGGAGTGCTGCAAACCTTCCCAACATGGGCAGAGGCCTTCGCAAGGAGAACAGACTTGATGGACTCCCGGGCTCGGTGTCACTGTCTACAAGGTTTTTCCCAGCTGGCAGCAGGTAATTTGCAGGCCACACAATAAGGTGTCATTTTATTGACTACAATTTTAAATGTATTTCAGTTTTATAAATCTTCAGAGTGATGTGCAGAAATGGCATGGTGGCCCAGACCTGTAATCTCAGCACGCAGGAAACTGGGGCGGTTAGATTACAAGTTGAAGAGCAGCCTAAACTTTTTGCTGAGTTTGAAGTGGCCAGCCCCAGCAACATAGTGAACTCTGTCCTAACTAAATAAAGTCAAAACCAACCACGCCATAACCACAAGCTTGATGGTTGTTGTTGTTTTAAGTACGGACTTGATGGAAGCCATTCAAGTGAACCTGCGAGCTGCCACTGGTTTCTTTTTCTTGAAAAGGATCTGTGTGTTTTTTCAACTTGCAAAAAGATTTTTTAAGAAACCAAAGTTTGGGCTGAAGAGGTGGTTCAGCCGGCAAAGCACTCAGCGTGAGGACCTGACTTTGAATCCCACAGCTCACATAAAAAGTGTGCCACAGTGACACACATCTACAGGTTACAGCCCTGGCACGCCCAGAAGAGATGGGAGGCAGACAGGAGAACCTCCAGGAGCTCCAGGCCCACACGGCTTGTTATATACAGCAGTGAACAGCCTCAAACAGGCCATAGGCAAGAACACACACCAGAGATTGTCCCTAACTTCTCTATGGGAACCGTGGCATGCAGATGTCCATGCTCACACATAAACACACATACACAGTCACATACTCTCACAAAAAAATGATTTGAAAAGGTTTGGTGGCGGTGGTTTTGGTTTTTTTCAAGATAGGGTTTCTCTGTGTAGCCATGGCTGTCCTAGAACTTACTTTGAAGACCAGACCTCAAACTCAGAGATTAAAGGTGTGCACCACCATATCCAATAGAAAATGATTTTTTGAAAAGGAGCTAAAGTTATATTTCAAATCCTGTTGATAAAACGTGTTGCATATGAAGTTATACTATATCAGTACTTATTTAATTATTTTATAAAATTATTTTGAACATAAATGTGATTATAATTGTTTACATTTTATTTTTATTGATGTTTATTATTGTACATAGTGTTGACTTCAAAATAATCTTTCAAGTATATCACACTTCACTCATATGTATTACCCATAGCCTCCTTTCTTCTCCCTCTCTTTCCCTTCCTCTAGATGATACAGCCATATATCATACATATCTATCATATATTTTGAAATTAAAATATAAATGCACATGTGTGGTGATTTATGCTCTAACAAATAAAGCTTGCCTGAAGATCAGAAGGTGGAGATAGCCACTAGTTAACCATAGAGGCCAGATGGTGGCGCACACCTTTAATCCCAGCACTTGGAAAGTGAAAGAAGGAAGATTAGGAGTTCAAGGTCACACTGGGCTACACAGGATTGAATCAGTTTAAAGGAGAAACAGAACTCCTACCTTTAATCCTAGCACTAGGAAGGTGGAGACAGGAGGTGATATGGCTGGGCGGAGAGAGGAATATAAGGCGGGAGGAGATAGGAGTTGCCCCCTTTGGGTCTGAGGATTTTGTAGAGGTAAGAACTTTGTGACTGGTTCTTTACTTCTCTATTCTTTAAGCATTTACCCTGATATCTGGCTCCAGGTTTTTATTATTAAGACCGAATAGAATTGTGTTGCACACGTGCAATAGTTTTATGTATCTATAAAAATCTAGGATGCATAAATAACAGAAAATATGATTTTCTAAAAATATAGATTATTTCACATAATATCATAACCTCTAATTTCATAAAGAAAATGTTATAATTTTATTCTTCTTGCTAGGAAAATCCTTCTGGGAAGTATATAATTTCTGTCTTCAGTTGTCTTGAATAGCATTGAGCTTGGCTCTTTTGAATGGGACCATGGCATACACAGATACCAGTGTCTTTGTGGCTTACTGGTCTGGAGTCCTTTGGGTGCATACCCTGGTTTGGGAAAATTTGGTCATGTGATAGTGCTATTTTAATTTTTTGAGGAATGTGCATACTAATTTGCACATTGGTTGCACCACCACACCAAGCAGTTGTGTAAGGGTCCTTTGGCCACATGATCACCAGCATCAGTTCTATTTACTGTCTCTATGACAGCCGTTCTGACAGAGGTGATGCAGGGTCTCCGTGTAGTTTTAATTTGTGCTTTTCTGATGGCTAGGCATGGTGAACATTTTTTTATGTTTCTGTTTGCCATCATATTTTGAGAACTGCCTGTTCATTTAACCAGCTCGTTTATTGATTGGGTTGTTATATTTTCTCGGTATTTAACATTTTAATTCTTTCTATGATCTGGACATTAATCCTCTATCAGATATATGGTTAGCAAATATTTTTCCCATTCTGTAGGTTTCTTCTCCAATCAGCTTTTTCCTTTGTCATGTAATCCAGTTGATCAATTCTTGGTATTATTTTTTGTGCAATTGGAGTCTTTATCACAACATCCTTGCCCATACCCATGTCAGTAAATGTTTTAGCCATTTTTCCTTGAACAGTTTCAGGGTGTGGGGGGTCTCACACTAAGGTATTTGATCCATTTTCACATGTGAAAATTCTGTTTCTCCAGCACTGTGTGCTAACGAGGCTCTCTTTCTGCGTTAACTGTTTCTGACACCTTGTTAAGAATCAGGGGCTGCAGTTCTGTGGGTTAATTTCTCTTCTATTCTACTGACACTCGTGTCTTTTTTGTGCCAGTATCACACTGCTGTTATTACTGCAACTCTATAGAGTACGTTGAAATGAGACAGTGTGAGGCCTCCAGCATCGTTCCTTTTGCTCAGGACTGGGGTATTTTCTGATTCCATATAATTTTGGATTACTTTTTCTAATTTTGCGAAGGTTGCAGTTGGAATCTTGATGGAGATTGCAACAACTTTGTAGATTATTTTTAGCAATACAGTCACTTATACTATATTAATTTTGTCTATCTATGAACATGGGGTGTCTCCTCATATTCTAGTCTCTTTTTCATTTTTTCTTCTGCTTTTTCAATTTCTTTCTTCTGTTTTTAAAATATTTTCATTATAAAAGTCATTGACTACCTTGGTTAGGTTTACTCCCTGGCATGTATGTATGTATTATGTATTTATTATTCATTCACCCACTATTTAGTTTATTAGCGTGAATGGATTTGTTTTTGTATTTCCTCTTCTATATGTTTATCACTGATATATACAGAAAGCTAATGGTTTCATGTGTTGATATTGGTACCCTGCAGTTTTGCTGTGTTTCCTGGTGGAGCTTTGGGGTCTCTTATGTACAGAATTATACCATCTATAAATACTTGACTTTTTCCTTTCCTGCTTTATCATTTTTTTCTTTTGTCCTATTGCTCTAGCTAAAACTTCTATACTGTGGAATAATCTTTCTGTACACTGTGAATATTACTACCCTCATTGGTTAATAAAAAGCTGGCAGGCAGGTAGCCAGGCAGGAAATGTACACAGGACAACCAACTAAGCATGCTTAGACCATACCACCATACCAAGAATGAATGGATGAAGACCAGCGGAGAAGACGCCAGAGATGCAGAGGTACCAGGATTGTGTAAAATGAAGTAACAAGCATGAGTCATGTGGCAGAGAGTAGATAAAAAATATGAGTTAAGTGTAAGTATAAGAGTTAGCTAGTAGCAAGTCTGAACTATCAGCCAAGCATTTATCATTGTATTTATTTGGGAGCTACAGGCAGTCTGTGTAGTGCTCTCTCTCTCTCTCTCTCTCTCTCTCTCTCTCTCTCTCTCTCTCTCTCTCCTACTCTTTACCTTTTACTGAAGATACAGTGAGAAACTGGAGACTCTCTCTGTCTTAGGCCATGGCTACAAGAGCATCCCAACTCCAATTGGAACTGAGCCTCTGAATCAAACTCTGGAGTCTCCCTCTGTCACCAAGGTGACTTTTCTTTCTTCCTCATTGTCTTTCTTCTTACTGAAGCACTTCTGCTGTTACCTTCCTCGTAGGATGGCCCTCTCCACGATTCCCAAATTATTTCCCAGAGGTTCTAGCAGTCCGTCCATGTGTGCCCCTGTCATCTTACTCTCAGTGTATATATTTTTGACAGTGCCTATCAGTGAGCTTTCCTAAAACAGATCCTCAATAAACATCCTAACCATGTAATAGTTACAGAATCTCATGCAGGAAGTGCTGTGAGAACACAAAGACAGTGATACACAGATTTGTAATCTCAGAGGATAAGGGGTGCTTATATAACCAACTACAGTTTCCACTGCAAGGAGAGCCATCAATGTGGCTAGAAGGAGTACTTAAATCTGAAGGTCCAGTGCAGCGAGCTGGTGTCAGAAGGGATGAAGGGCTGGTGTGGTGAGCTGGCGTCAGAAGGGATGAAAGACAGGTGCAGTGAGCTGACGTCAGAAGGGATGTAGAGGCTGGTGCAGTGAGCTGGCATCAGAAGGGATGAAGGGCTGGTGTGGTGAGCTGACATCTGAGGGGATGAAGGGCTGGTGCAGTGAGCTGGCATCAGAAGGGATGACAGATTGGTGCAGTGAGCTGGTGTCAGAAGGGATGAAGGGCTGGTGCGGTGACGTGGTGCAGTGAGGTTTTGTATTCATCTGTGAGATCCCAAGTACAAAGAAAAGTAACCTGTTTTAATGGCAGGAATGTAGTCAAGTGTAAGTAGAACAAGAGCATCATTAAGGCAGCTTGAAATGAAACCCTAGAACTTGATTGCTAGGCTGTGGGCGGTTGTCCATGGAAGGCTCCTGATTAACTGAAAAACATGAAGGAGGTTCCCCGGTACCTTCTATTTCCTAAAAGCAGGTACTGCCACTGTTTTTCTTGCTTGAGACAGGATGGATTTGCTCATCAATGGTCAACTTTCCACAAAGATGACGATGCCACTGTTGTTGGTTTGTTTTCTGTTTTTGTTTTTTCTTTTACTTGTTGGGGGCCCACCACCCAGCTCCCAAATAATCACACAGAGTCTTATTTCCTCTTATGCCAGGCCTTAGCTTGACTTGTCTCTATCCAGCTTTTCTTAACTCAAAATGTCCCATCTACCTTTTGCCTCTGGGCTTTTACTGATGTGGGATGTCCTTCTGTATATGTGTTGCTTTTATTGTTTGATGAATAAAGCTGCTTTGGCCTATAGCAGGGCAGACTATAGCCAAGCTGGAAGAGATATATAGAGAGAGTAGGTGGGGTCAAGGAGGCACCATGTAGCTGCCAAAGGAGAAAGATGCCTGGAATCTTTCCAGTAAGCCACAGCCTTGTGGTGATACACAGAATAATAAAAACGGGTTAATTTAAGGTGTAAGAGTTAGTTAATAAGAAGCCTGTGCTAATAGATCAAGCAGGGTTATAATCAATATAGTTTCTGTGTGATTATTCAGGTTGGGTGGCTGGGAACAAACGAGCAGTCTCCATTGACATTTTACCTTTCTCTATTTCTGCATTTCTTTTCTTTCTTATTCTGTGGCTGACTGTGTGGCTGTGTGGTTGGCTCCTAGCATCTTCCTCTCCTTCTTGTTCTTTTTTCCTCCTCTGGTGTAGGAGGTCCATCTGACTATGTGTTGCTTTCATTGATTGAATAAAGAAACTACCTTGGCCTTTTGATAGGGCAAAACTTAGATAGGCTGGGAAGACAGAACTGAATGCTGGGAAGAAGGAGGACAAAGAGCCACCATGGAGTCGCTAGAGTTAGACATGCTGAATCTTTCCCAGGAAGCCACGACCTCATGGTGACATATAGATTATTAGAAATGGGTTGAATCAAGATGTGAGAGTTAGCCAATCAGAGGCTAGAGATAATGGGCTAGATAGTAATTTAATTAATACAGTTTCTGTGTGGTTATTTCAGGGGTTAAACTAGCCAGGCAGTGGGACACAGCCCACTCGCCTATTACTATACTCGTCCTCTTAAATTCTTCTACTATTTATTTTCTTTGCCTGGCAACCCCATCTGCCTAGCTATTGGCTGTTCAGTTATTTACTAGACCAATGAGGTGTTTTAGGCAGTCAAAATAGCACAGCTTCACAAAGCTAAACAAATGCAACATAAAAGAATGTAACATGTCTTTGCATCATTAAACAAATATTCCACATAAACAAATGTAATTTATCTTCAATTAATATTTGGCTACAAATCACCTCAAAGCTTGCTGAATGGTTTTATACTTAGGTTTATATAACTGAGTATATGAATATTTAAACACTGGGAAAATTCTCTCAGTCTTTCAGAACCAAGCAGAAGACATATGTGTTTGAACTTGTGGTTTTTTTGTCCCGTTATAGGTGATGGTTAAACATCTGGAAACAACTGTCTATTCTTGACGATACTAATTTAATTAGAATCCCCTATGTTAAAAAATTTTCTACTGAAAGGCACTTTAGCTTGGTTTATGCATGATATCAAACAAAGGGTATGAAACTCTTCAAAAGAAATTTAAAAAAAACTATCTGGAAGCCTAGTGAGTGATGTTTTTGCTGCTTTTTTTTTTAAATGGTGGTTTCACACACTGTAGCAGGCAGGAGAGAGAGATGGAGGGAGAGAGGGAGAGGTAGACACTGTCTTGGGGTCTCCAAGGGACAGGAAAAGTAGCTTTAATGACTTAGTGGAAGCAGCTGACACTCAGGTCATAGCAAAGGTTAGTGAGGTACACTGCTACCTACAGTGTGCCTGGAAATATTAGCATATAATAAACAGACTAGAGCTGAGAGCAAGGAGAGTAGTGGCCACGCCCACAAACCGGAACTGTTGTCGTACAAAGCCCTTCTCAGGATGATAAGCCAGTTTTACTAAAGTTGGAACTGTCCCAAAAACATTGCGAGGCATCCATGACTTGGATTCTTGTGTATGAAATAATCATGGTTCACACTAAAGCTGTGAGAGGTTTATTTCATATTACTCACTAGCAGCCTTTCAAGGTAGACTGTCAGCTACTCTTTTCCATCCTTAACCCCATCAAAGACCATTCTTGTTCTAGGGATGTGACTTTTGGGATTCTCTGTCAGCATGTCCTCTCCCCCAGGTGATGCCCTTTTCTGTTAGTTTCTCTGTCAGAGAGTCCAGAGGTCTGACCCTTCTTCCACCCAAAGAGACCGTGGATATTTAGTCCAGTGATGCACTTGCCCCCCTGTTCCACAGTGAAACACTGGGCACACTTCTGAACAAAAGTCTTTTTGCCTTTCTCATTATCACACATTTGTTCTTTTCCAGGCCCACACTTTGAACATTGTGTAGTGAAGACAGACATACTTATGTCTTAGTTCTTCTTTAAAAAATTATAATTGTGTGTGTGTGCGTATGCACGTGTGTACGTGCGTGCATGCGTGCATGTGTGTGATTTGCCACGGTGTGCATGTGGAGGCCAGAGGACAATTTTGTGGTGTGCTTCTCTCTTTACACAGGTTCAAGGGACTGAACAGCAAACCCTAACACACTGAGCTGTCTCCTGGGCTCTTTCAGCTATTTCTTCATGATTCAGTCACACAAAGATGCTTCTCTGGGAAAGAATGATAAAGTTTCTTCAACAACTTTTTGATACTATGATGTCATTCAACACAAACCCCCACCAGTTAAATAACAAAATTTGCATTCTGGATGATCGTTGAGGGAATGTCCTCCAAGACACAAGAAGCTTAAGGTTCGAAGACTGAACACAAAAAGATAAAAAAAAAAAAGTGGCTCAGTTAGAGGTAAGCAGGATCAAAAACATAAAGTTCAAAACATATGCTTTAAAATATTCATACCCTCATGTGAAGCATTCTCTTCTTGTGTAATTAAACCAGGTATAATAGGTGTTTTTCAGAAATCCTTTTATTTTATCCTTGGAGAAAAGCTATTCAGTTCTTAGATTTATGATGTTTGGGAGCTCATGGTCCAGACTAAACAGCCATGGGCAGTGGCAGCAGCTCACCGAAACACAGCATGGAAGAGGTTTAAGGTGGAGTGAGGAGTAATTGCAGCTCCCTTCCCAGGGGCAGCTCTTCCAGGCTGAAGACCAGCTTAGGATGACATGAAAACTCTCAGTCTCCTTGAGAGGTAACCGGATGATATTCAGGTGTCCTGTGTCCCTTCCATGATGTCTGAGAAGCAGAATAATGCTGCAGGGCCCATTCCCTGACTTGATTTCTCTCATCCATGTTGGTTCAGGCTATCTTCCCCGGCCCTTCATTCCATGTTATGTCAGAGCTGGGGAGCTCTGTTAGAGCATTTTCAGAATTTTTTTAAAAGAAGAACTATCTAAGACATTAAGCATGTTAGAGAATTTTATGCGGGCAGCTGCAGAAGGCAAAGCTCTGAACTAAGGGAAATAAAGATTTCTACACCCTCCACACACACCACCCCATGCTTTTCCTTCCTCTGATTAGAAGAGAGAGCGATGGGAGTCAGAGGATTCCCAGAATTTGGAGTCTCAACAGTAGATGGTCTGTGAGATTAAATACCTGGCAAAAACAGCTAAAGAAGGAGGGGTGTGTTTCAGCTCATGGTTTGAGAGAGTGCTGCCTGCTGCGGAGGGGAAGCAGGATGGCGGGTGCTTGAGGCAGCTGGTCAGATTCCAGCGAGAGGCAGAGAGAGACGAATGCTGTACAGTCCAGCCCATAGAGCGGGGCCCACATCCAGGAGGGAGGAAGAGAGACAGACAGACAGAGAGAGAGAAAGAGAGAGAGACAGAGAGAGAGAGACAGAGAGAGAGAGAGAGACAGAGAGAGACAGACAGAGAGAGAGAGAGAGAGAGAGAGAGAGAGAGAGAGA
>JAQHUG010000192.1:478064-515095 GCA_028555095.1 Dicrostonyx torquatus | reverse complement strand
TATGGTATGTACTCACTCATTAGTGGACCCTAGCCATAAACAAAGGACATTAAGCTTATAGCTCACAAGCCTAGAGAAGCTAAATAGCAAGGTAAATCCAAAGAAAAACATATATAGATCCTCCTGGAAATTGGAAGCAAACAAGATGGCTGGGCAAAAGTTGGAAGCACGTGGGTGGGGACAAGGGTGGGGGTAGAGGTGAAGGAGTAGGGGAAGGGGAGGGGGAAGGAGAAGGGAGAAGGGAAGAACTGGGGAGAGCTGGGGGGAGTGGGAGGGTGGAGATAGAGGAAGAGTAGATATTGGAGAAGGGAATAAGATATCTACTTTAAGGGAGTAATTTTAGGGTTGTTAAGAGACTTGGCTCTAATGGGGATCCCAGGTGTCCACGGGGATGTCCCCAGCTAGGTACTTGGGCAACAGAGGAGAGGGTGCCTGAACTAGCCTTGTCCCATAGTCACATTGATTAATATCTTCATCATCACCATAGAAATTTCATCCGATGGGTGGAGATAGAGACAGAGACCCTCATTCACTTCAGAGCAATGGATTGAGCTCCCAAGGTCCAGTCAAAGAGCAGAAGGGGGGAGAAGATGAACAAAGAAGTCAGGACCGGGAGAGTCTGGTCCACCCACTGAGACAGTGTGCCTGATCTAATGGGAACTCACCAAATCCAGCTGAACCGTGACTGAATGAGCATATGATCAAACTGGACTCTCTGAATGTGGCTGCCAATGGGGCCAGACTGAGAAGCCATCGATAATAGCACTGGGACCTATCTCCTCTGCATGCATTGGCTCTTTGGGAACCTAATCTAGTTGGATGCACAACTTCCTGGGCCACAATGGAGGCGCAGGAGGGCCTTGGACTTCCCACAGAGCTGGGTACCCTGCCCTCTCTTAAGGAAGCAGGGGGAGGGTAGAAGGGTAGTGGGGGAGCAAGAGGGGATTGGGAGAAGGGGAAGATGTGTAAAACTTTTTAAATTAAAATAAAAAAAAATTAAAAAAAAAGAAATTTAAAAATAAAAAAATTGATAAAAAAATATTGAGACATAGTCTCATGTAATTCAGGCTGACCTCAAATTCACTAAGCCAAAATAATACTGAACTTTGAATCCTCCAGCTTCCACCTCTTGAGTGCTAGGATTATGGGTATGCACCATGCCAGTTTAGTGTGCTGCTAGGGATCAAACCCAGATTTTGGGTAAGATGGATAAAAATTCTACTATTTCCTCAGATCCCTTTCTCTCCGTTTCTATTTTTCATTTCCTCATCTTGGAACAAATAAGAACTCAATTATCCTGAGGGCCTCTTACAGGTCAAGCATTCTATGATCTTCAAATCTGATCCATGATAGCAGAGAACATCAGGTCTTACATGATAAAGTCCTGGAGTTGTCTTCAGACTTACCCTAATGGCCACATAATTTCTACATTTTAGAAAAGGCAAAAAATCATCAGATAGCCTTGATTTTAGCATATGTACCAATAAAACATGCATTAGTTACCTGTCAATCTGCTAGACATCTCATTAATATCCTCCCCCGCCCCAGCATTCTAATTCTTCCCCATGTCCACCTTAAGAGCATGCATCCCTTTCTTCTCCTCGGTTCTGCAAATAAAGGCAAAACCCTGCCGCACTTCCTTCCCACAGAGCCTGCAAAGCAGCTACCTTTAAAGAGGTCAAGACAACAAAGATGCCACTTGAGGACAAATGAGATCATGCCTGGACTTGTCTCTTCAAGTTCTGCTCTATTGGCTGTACACAGAACCAATTTTGGCTCCCAGCTGGCTGTGATGGCCTAGACTCAGGGACATTGTGTATATGAGCTAATCACAAGGTCCAGGTCATCATTTTTGTCAAAGTCCTTGTAAACTTGAGGTTATGAATCTCAGGGACCCCCAAGATGGAAAAGGCCTGCTGAGCACCCACAGGAGACTCTCTGTTTTACAAATAATAAAACAAAGTCCAGAAATGTTAAATACTTTTTTCAAGGTCTATGATGTTTCTCTGTTTGTTTGACCTGAAAATTCCACTCTGTGGACTTCGCATCAGGGGCCTGCTCTCATAAGCATATCGTCAAGGTTACTCAGCATCTCAGAGTAGAGATTAGAAACAGGGTTACCGTCCATCCAAAGAGGACCACTCAAGTGTCCATGACTTCATAAGCACCTGTATGAAGAAGCCAGCTCTTGGGATAGAGAAAGAAGCCCCAAGGCTTGCTGGCCAGCTGAGCCCCAGCTTAGACAACATCTGCCCATAACAACTCAAACACCACCGAGTATGCCTTCTCAAGGTGGCTGTTCTCTGCAATGGCACGGGAATCCCAACAATAGCACAAGCTCATCCCAAAGCGTTGTAAAACCACCCCTCCAGCCTTCCAAAAGTGGTACCCTTGTGCGGTGGGGCACCAGAGGTCTGATAGCACACTGAGGAACTGATGGGGACAACTGTGACTGCTGCCAGCAGGGACCCAGGCAGGGGTTGAGCATGAGTCAGCTGCAGACTGGTGCTCATTTCCCAAGGTGTCCCCAGCAACTGAGGAAATGCATGTCTCTGCCAGAACACACTTGTAAATACTTTCTCCAGCCAACTCTGACTCTAAGTGACAGAAAAGCAAAGGTGTGGGGGCTCAGGTCACAGGCAACCCTTGCCACCTCATGAGGAGGAATGCAGCCACAGTGCTCTGTCAGCAGAGGCACAGGGGACTCAACACAGCTGAGACTCCAAACGGTTTTGGGCTTTTCCATCTCCCCATTTGTGAAGCACAAACATAGCATCCTTCTGAACCTTAGTGTGAGCTATTATAACTCTGGCCCCTGCCACATCCTACATTCTGTGAACAGTCAAGTTCATTATTACTCATTTGAGTCTTACTTCATCATGAGCCCAATACTGGACCTGGAGTTCCATTTTGGGGTTCTTTGTTCTGTGACCCAACCTTGCAAGCTAGCCTGATTCTGAGAATATCCATCCTACAAGGATCGGTTTCTCTGCCTCTACCAACTGGTTATCTGGCCTACACTCAACTCCCGCCCCCTAGAAAATCTAAAATTCTTTCACTCCAGACCCACAATGCATCAGTTGAGTCATCCTTGTCCCAACTGACATCCAGTTTTATTTTGCCTATGTACAATTGACCCCAAAGTTTTCCATACTTTAGTCTGAAGGCTTTCTTTTAAAAAACAGAAGGAAGCTATATTTACCAAA
Source organism: Dicrostonyx torquatus (assembly GCA_028555095.1). Lineage (NCBI taxonomy): Eukaryota > Metazoa > Chordata > Mammalia > Rodentia > Cricetidae > Dicrostonyx > Dicrostonyx torquatus. The sequence goes on along the minus strand of JAQHUG010000192.1, from coordinate 511,889 downwards.
CTAAGAGTGTCAGGTGACAGACCCTCTCTATGCCGACAGCCAGCTTGACTACAGTCATTTTCTATGAAATCAAACCAAGACCAAAGCCATCTTAAGGATAAATATCAGGTCTAATTTGGCAGAGAATTAAGACGCCAGCTTATCAACATATCACCTTTCAGTCCCTTGTTTCTCTCTGAAGACAGCTGCATGTTTGGCTACAGGATGGTGTCCATAAGTAACAGAAAAGAAGTGAATGGCAACTACTAGGAGCATTTGCTATCAACCAGCTCCCTTTCTCAGACAGCTGCCAGAGAAGTTCCATAATTGATGACTATGACTTCCTTAGCAGCCAATGGTAATTTGCCATGTAAAATGAAACCCTGGCTCAGAGGTCCCATGTGTTCCCTTAAACGGAAACTTGTGATAGGCACTTGCTGGGAGCAAGGGGGTGGAAGAAAAGCATTCATTTATTGGTAGTCAGAGTGCCCTCAGCTTCAACTCTATATAAAAAAAAAAAACCCTCTGTCTCCTACCACTCGCAGTTTCAACTAAGCAATTACTAAGGAATGGGGACTTGATCCAGTGGTGGAAACAGAGATCACCACTGGCATTGGCAAGTAGTGAGATCACCTTGGGTTCCGAAGCAGCCACAGCTTCGCTGGTCACCACACAACTCACCAGTGCTTAAATGGAATCTTGCCTGCTGCCAGGATTAAGGACTCTGCTGATCAGCTGTGTGGCTGCAAAACCCCAGGGTAATGCTCCCTTCCCAAGAGTGAATGCTTCTTCCCTGCTTGCTCTGGGAGAATATGAGTTCAAGGTCAGAAGCACTTTTTTTTTTTTTTTTCGAGACAGGGTTTCTCTGTGGCTTTGGAGCCTGTCCTGGAACTAGCTCTTGTAGACCAGGCTGGTCTCGAACTCACAAAGATCCGCCTGCCTCTGCCTCCCGAGTGCTGGGATTAAAGGCGTGCGCCACCACCGCCCAGCAGAAGCACTTTTACAAAGCCAGATTACCAAAGTCAGTGGTGACGAAGAATAGTGAGGCTATTTTCCAACTTTGTCACCTAGCTTCCACCTGCTCTGAAGAAACGTCCAGAATGTGACCAAGCATCTGTGTGCTGTGTGCAAAATGTGTGTGTGTGTATACATATATATACATATATATACATATATATATATATACACATACATACGTACAGGAATGACAACACACTTCAACTAAAAACACCTCTGATTCCTTCTACTTGCAAGCAAAACCAGAATGAAGGCTTGAGGTTGGGAATCCCTATTGAGAGGCAGGATTTCAGGGACTAGAAACCAAGAAAAAAAAAACAGCAAATAATTCTTCTCTCCACAGCAAGAATCTGAAGAATAATCAGAATGTGCCCAAGCTGAGCAATTCAATAACCAGGCCAAGAAGGGACCCTGAAGGAAAGAAACTCTCATGACTGAAATACTAAGGTGCTACATTTGCAAAGTGTCCTCCCAATGGTTCAAGGCCCTTCTCTCTGCTTAATACATTGAGTTTGCCTTTGCCTGTGTGTTTGTTGTTTGTCCCCCCCACACACACACACACAGACTTGTTCCCTGCAGCATCTCCAATGGCTGGGATAGAACCTAGACCAAGAACGAACTGTTAGAGACAGCTTGTCAGAATGACAAAGAGATCCAGCTGAGGAAACAGAGGCTCAAGTTAGAGCCCAGAGAAATTACTATCCATCCTCCTATTCCACATGACAGCAATGGAAAGCTCCAAATGTCACTAGTGGCCATGCCAGGTTAGAAACGATGGAGAGGGTGGGAGTGGAGTAGGAAGCTGAGGAGAGAACTTATGTAGACTCTAAATGATGGTATTTACACAGAGGGAGATGGGCAGGGCTTGTTGAGGGAGGGAAGTAAACGCCTGGCCAATGCTCCCCCTTTCCGTTGCCAGATCCCTACTGTGGGATCTTTTTAACTTAACTTCCATTACTCATCCCTAGTTATACCAACGTCAACAACAGCCTGTGGTGGAAAACTAGTCTTCTGTAAGTGGGTTCTTCGACTTCTGTGGGAAACTCTTTGCCTCATGGGAGGGCTTGATTAAGGGTTCTGGTCAGGCTCCAGAGAAAACTGCTTCCTTCACAAGCCCACATGCTCCTTGTGTCTCCTACGTGACTGTGAGCCCTTGATCAGCCCATGTGCCGATCCTTGGATGGCACTCTTTCCTCCACCCCACCCTGGGATCTCTCATATGTGGGAACAAGGACCATCCATAACATCAGTTTCTAGATCACTCAAAGGAGAAATGTCCAAAATAAAATCGGCCATCAGTCTAGGCTTCTGACCACCGCAGGCTGCATTAGAGCTGTAAGGGTATTAAGCTGCAGTACTAGACAGATGCACGAACGGTTCACAGCTCTGGCATTGCAGGGAAAGCTTCGGAAGTAAAATACTGACAGTTCTATCAATTACCACAGAACGCGAACGAGAGCTGAGAAAGGAAAGAAACACACAGGTTGGGGGCACAGATACTAAGTAATTTGATTGACAGTTCTGACAACAGTCCCTCAGGGCACCCTTAAGGGCTCGGGGGATTTATTTAAGGGAAGAACACTGACTTTTGTTTGCTTTCTGGTTTAATATTCCACCCATCACCCAGGTTGATGGATTTCATAGAAGTGTTTTTCTCAAATGACCTTTAGTCTCATTTTTCAATGTTGCCATCAGCCACGGCTTGGGTGCTGGCAAATGGTATTCTGTAATTTTTGTAAGGAGCTGATGAAGCTCCCTCACTCTCTTGCCACAGGTAACAATAAAGAAAGTGATGCATGGGCAGAAAGTTCGTCTAAAGACGCTGCCGTTCTGAGCTGTGGAAGGATTAGGACTCCTTGACCGGATGGAGTAATCACGGGTCTGCAGTCTCGCATTCTGTTGCTTTTTGCAGGTTGGGGCTGGAAGATACCGCAGAGCAAATTTAATTTATCTTGAAAATAATTAGTGAGATGCTAAGGCCTGGAGATGGAAAATTCCTTGAGAATTAATTATCGTTGCTCAAAATCTTGCCCATCCATTTGAGCAGCAAGAATGGCCTGCAGAAAGAAATCCCAGCTTCATCTTTTCTGAGCTGCTGAAGGGTCAGATGGAGTCTGGTTTCAAATCTGTTTGAATTTAACATTCAAGGGTCTGCAAAGGAACCTAGTGATCAGAGGATCAGCTGAGCTTCCAAAGGCAAGAATGGAACTGACCGATCCAATCCCATTTAAGAGGCCTCTGTTTGGTCTAGTAACCCAGGTAACAGTCAATTCTTTTGTGTGGATGAGGAGATGAATTTCTCCTGCACTGATGAGACCCAGAACACCCTCAGTCACCACAGACACAGAAATGGAACAGAGTGACACAGCGTGTTTGCAGCATAGGATTCACAGTGCCTGCCTTGAGAGCGTGCTGATTGCTGAGCCTGGACGTGTGACTCCAGTTAAAATCACCAGCCGTGACTAGGAAGCAGACACAACACGGGACTAAGGCTCATATCCCTCAAGGATGGGAGCATGGAGCAGGGCTGCTGATGTCACAATACCAGCATGCCTTCTGTCCTTTAGAGCCGTGGCCATTGTCTTAGTTGGAATATAAATAAAGAGGATCTCCTGAGAGCCTCTGGTCCTGCATCATGCCATGCCTCTGGTGAGCCAGGGAAGGACCAGTTCAATACAGTCCTGGCCATTTGACCCACAAAACTCCCAAATGTTCAGAAGGACTATGATCTTGGGTTTCTGGTTTTTCTGCTTCACAGGAATAGCCAAGGTGAGCCCTCAGATGACACTGACAGTCTCTCCATCACTGCCTCTATGGCTGTAACTCTGTGTAGAGATGGCTCCTTCGGGCCACGGGTTGAACTGCAACACACAGAAGAAAGGAGAAGGGAAAGAGAAATAGTTATACTTGCATATTTTAAAAAAAACCATAAGTAGATGTCTATGTGTGCACTTCGGCCCACAGCAAATACCTTCTCTACCCTCATGAAGAGCCTTGGGAAAGGTACCCCCATCCCGGCACACCACAGTAGAGGTAGATGGCAGGCTAAACTTGAGAGTGCAGTTGCTATGCCACCATTCTATTCTCTATCAGTGTGTTCCAGAAAGAAATCAAAGGCATATTCCATGAGGATGCCCCAGACAGTGTTGGGGTGGGCCAGTTGTGAATAGTGCATGGCCCTTAGTCTGAAGAACTGAGCATCAGTGCACCGCCAGCCCCTGCAAAGGTGACCCTTCAGAAAGAGCCAGACAGAGGCCATTCCACAGCAGACCAAGAGATTCCAGACTTAGTCTGCTCCACCCTGCTGCTTCACCCTGCTGCTCGTTCCTTCTGGACCTAACTCCTCACTGACTGCAGTCACCCAGGAAGTCAAGACTCAGGAGATCCCACTGAGGCAGCCTATCAGCTTAGCCGACTTGAGGCAGGGGGAAGGTAGAACCTAGGTCTGGAGGTACTTTGAGAGATATCCAGCTTACTGTCCAGGGCAGGGCATCTGCAGTCATGTGTCCATATTTTAAAACTGTTAAAGTCACAACCTAGTGCTTCACTAAACTGTAGGGACACAGTGACGTGGCCAACACGGGTCCTAACACCAAGAAATCATTGGACTGTGGGGACAAGATGACATGACCAACATGGGCCCCTAATCCTTTGCATCACTGGGCCATGGGGTCACAGTGACATGGCCAACATGGGCCCCTAACCTTGGGGCTCACTGGGCTGTGGGGACATGGTGACACGGCCAACATAGGCCCCTTAATCCTGGGGATCACTGGGCTATGGGGGCACAGTGACATGGTCTATATGGGTCCCTAACCCCAGGGATGAAGTTGGTTGCTAGAGAGCTGAAATGGTTATTTTGAAAGTTTGCTCTTTTATTGCTGTTGCTTGCTTTGCTTGTGACCCATCCAAGCAAAGAGTCGAGCAGTGCTGGGGAATGAGACTTCATTTCCATCTGGATCCTTCCATATTAGGAGGCCAGAGCGAACTGACAAGATCCCAAGGGCTCCTGGTAGCTTACATCTTACCAGAGTCAGGTTTATAAAACACTGAATTATCAAAGGTTTGAAATGCAAACTCATGACGACAGTGTATGGTAAGATTATTTGTTACATTTAGGGGAAACTGAAAACACTTCTGAAAAACAAAATGCAAAAGCCATGTGTATCTTTTCTCTCCTGTCAATCAATAAGATCCAGGTAGCATGAGTTTCTCCTTTTTTCCTTTCTTCCTTCCTTTCTTCCTTCCTTCTTTCTCTCTCTCTCTTTCTCTGTCTCTCTCTCTCTTTCTGTTTGTTTTTTGTTTTGTTTTTTTCTTTTTGAAACAGGGTTTCTCTGCATAGCCCTGGCTGTCCTGGAACTCTGTAGACCAGGCTGGACTCACACTCTGCCTGCCTCTGCCTCCCGAGTGCTGGGAGTAAAGGTGTGCCCCATCATGCCCAGCTGAGTTTCTTTTCTGTGGACAGTGCTGATTCACTAAAGATTCAAGAATTGGCAATGAGTCTCTTCACTTCTCATTTACAAATGGAATACATTAGGAAACTGTTCCACTGCTCAGTGTGGTTTTCAGCGGAGTTTCCCACTCTCTGTGGACAGACGGAATGTTTTCCACTGCTCGGAGAGGCCGCTGACCCTGTCAGCCCCAGAGAGCTGGAAATGTGCTGCTCAGCATGCTTCATGTTGACATGCATAACCCGTGCAGCTGATTGAAATAGTCAGCAGAATGCCTAGCCTTTCACAGCACAGAACTTAGACGTGTACAAACATGCAAACATGCACACACTTACATACATGCATACATACACAAACACATATATACACTCTCTACCTTTTGTACATCTTTTAATGAAGAAAGAACAGACAATGTTACATTCATTAGCCTTATATTTCCCACTGCTTTAATATCAAATGCATAGACAGGAAGAGTTTTTCAGGCCAAATATGACAGGTAAAGGGGGAATGCCTTCTCACGGTAACAAAAGAGCAAGTAAGAAAATCAATGAAACCCTGACATCAATGAGTAAGTGGAGAAAGGACGAGAACCAGACAATGTGTGCAGATGTCATGTTCACCTAATAAACACTAATATTCAGCCTCATGTTCCCATTCATTCATTCCCATTCATCCTCTGTGTGCCAGGCACCAGTAAGCTCCCAGGAATAGACAGATGATCAAAACACAGACCTCATCCTTGAGGGGTTCCCACTTTACCAAGAGACACCTGCAAACAAAAGTCATGGAGGTCATGTTCAGGGAAGAAAAGTCAATGAAGAAAATCAAAATGCTTAAGTGATAAAAGGCGAATGCAATATCCAAAAGAAACTTGAGAATCCAGGCAAACGTTACTTTCAGTGAGGAAAAGGTAGTAAATGTTTTAATGATGATCTTCAGTGCTGAGAAGCAATAGTGAGTTGGACTGACCCTGCACCAATTCAAGTAGTAATCATCAGAGCGCCAGCCTACTCCCGTGTGACAGCTGTCACTCTTCGAAGGTTAGATTCCACACCTGAAAGACAGGCCATGCCCCAGCCACTCCACTCTTCACCCCATCCACTCCACCAGCCAGCCCCCACAACCCTTCCCCCAGCTTCCCCATCTCACCCCCCAACCCTGGCAACTATCACTGGGAGAGAAAATTAAACAGCAGTCTGTGCTGTGATCTCACAGTTCTTTTTGTTTTGTTTTTGTTTTTACATTCCATTCAGTTTCCCTTCGCTCCTTTCTTCCCAGTTCCTTCCCCATTCCCCTCCCTATCCCCACCCACCTATCCACTTCTCCTCAGTTTCTCATCAGATAAGACAGGCCTCCCATAGATATCAACCAGCCACGGTTTAGCAAGTTGCAGAGAGACTAGGCACCTCCTCTTCTCTTAAGGCTGGATGAGGCAACCCAGCAGGAGGAACAGGTACCAAAGACAGGTAACAGAGTCAGAGACAACCCCTATTCCCACTGTTAGGAGTCTCACATGAAGACCAAGTTACACATCTGTAGCATCTATGCAAAGGTCCTAGGTCAATCCAATGCATGGACCTGGTTGTTGGTTCAATCTCTTTGAGAAACTATGGGCCCAGTTGAGTTGGTACTGTGAACTTTCTCATGGTGCCCTTGACACCACTGGGTCCTACAATTCTTTCTCCCCCTCTCCTGCAGGATTCCCCAAGCTACACCTAAGGTTTGGCTGTAGGTCTCTGCATCTGTTTCCATCAGTTGCTGGGTGAAGCCTCTCTGATGACAGTTGGTCTAGGCATCAATCTATGAGTATAGCAGAATATCATTAGGGATCATTTCATTACTTATTTTGCCATCTGTGTTTGGGTCTCTCATAGGTCTCTGGGTTATCCCGCCTCTGGGTCCAGGCCCTCAAGATGGAGCTCCCTCCTGGGTATGGGTCTCCAGCTATGCCAATCATTAGTTGGTCACTGCCACAATTTCAGCTCCATCTTTACCCCAGCACATCTTGTAGGACAGATAAGTTGTAGGTAGAGATTATGTGGTTGAATTGGTGTCCTAGTCCCTACTGTGGAAGTCTCCTCTGGTTACAGGAGATGGCCAGTTCAGGCTCCATATCCCCTATTGCTAAAAGTCTTAGCTAGGGTCACCCTCATAGATTCCTGAGAGTTTCCATTGCACTAGGTTTCTAGCTCATTCCAGAGATGCTCCCAGGTTCCAGTTGTTTCTTCCCATACTCTCTCCCTCAATCCTCTCCCAGCCTGATCCCTCCTGTTCCCATCCCGACTCCTCCTTCAGGCCCCTCCCCTTACACTGGCAATGTCCATTCTATTTCCCTTTCATTGCAAGATTCATTCTCTTCCCCAAATCTCTTGAGCCCTCCTTGTTACTTAGCTTCTCTAGATCTGTGGGATGTAGCATGGTTCTCCTTTACTTTAAAGCTAATATCCACTAATAAGTGAGTACATTCTATGTTTGTCTTTCTAGGTCTGGGTTACCTTGCTTGGGATGATCTTTCCTAATTCCATTCATTTGCCAGCAAATTTTCTGTTCTTTACAGTTTTTAATTGATGTTGCCTGGCTCTCCCACACTCTTGGTTGTGGAGCCCGTATTGAACTACATCCTGTGATATAAAACTTCCCACCAGCACCCCCAAAGTTATAATCTGATATTTCCTTTGTTCTAGAAATTGCTACAGAGACTTTTTTTGGAACCCCTGCCCCACACCTCTCTGCATCCTTCTCACAGTGGCTACCCCTGCCTCTCTCTCCCCACCCCCTTCTAGTCTCACTCTGAATGAAGTTTCTCTCCTCGTTTGGAAGGGAAACTTTTTCTTCTTTGTTAGGTCCTTATGTTTAGATCCCATATAGTGTAACATTTTCTGTCTAATTTTCTTCCACTCTTATTGAGGCTCCACACTTGGCCTAGAAGCTCTTTCTTCAGTAAACCTCATTTTCCGAAGGGGATTATATGTCAGTTTTCCTTTACCCAGAATGATCAAGACTGTCATTATTTCATTATTGTTTTAACATTAATAATCATGGCTATATAATTCTATACAGTTCATTATTAAATGTATCATGCATTGGAAAAGCTGTATGTCATGTTTTTATATTTTTCTTATATATATATTTATATGCTATATATATAATAGCAAAACATATTCCTTAGTGTCCAATGCTCACGGAATGACTCAGTGACTTATAGTGTATCTGCTTGCCTGAGTACTCCATATTCATCAGAAATGCCTATGTCAGGGGCTGGGCCTGTGGTAGAATGCTTGCCTAGCACACACGAACCCCCGGATTTAACCTCCAGTATCACAGAAGCCCAGTGTGGTGCTGCATTCTGAAATTTAATACTTGGAAGTATAGGCAGTAACATTAGAAATCCAAAGTCATCTTCAGTTACAAAACCAGTACCAGGCTACCCTGGGTTACATGAGATTCTGCCTCAAAAAAAAAGAAGTATTTGATATACCAACTAGAAACTTGATGAAAATATTATATATACTAAACATCGATTATTTAAAATATGCATAAAACTAGGAGGAAACACATTAACATTCTAGCCGTGCTCTCACACACACACTTTTCTCTGCATCACACATAAAATATGTTTTATAGGATTACCCTTTTTCAGAAAGAAGAATTAAAATTTCATAAAATGAAAAGTTGAAAATAAAAATTTCCCCAGATCCCCTCAGTAGTGGTAGTAACTTTCCACTGGCTTGAACTCAAACATTTTCAAAGGAAAGCAGTCCCGGTACAATTTTGGCCAAAGCCCTTGCTTGGTTCTCTAGCTGCATTTTTTGGAAAATAAAACAGAGGCTCTGGATTCATCCTCATGCTCCTTCTGGTCCCAAATCTATGAATCTTGATGAAGAGTGTGTGCCTGTGTCACTGATTTCAGATGCAGCCAGCCAGACACTTCACATGGATCAAGTACAAAACATCAGACAGGAAAAGACAGACTCGGGAAATATCGCGTTTGCCGCAGCAGGCAAACAGCCGGGGAAGCCGAGATGGTCTTTTCCCTCCGAACTCATCGCATCCTCGAATGCTTGGTTTTCAGATCAGTCTTTGCACAGGAGCAGGCTGTGCAGACTATTCCCACACGTGTCAGCGCGTTGTTGTTCAGGCACAGGAAGCCACACCTTCCGTGCGGGGTTTAGCTTGGGCTGGAGTGATGGTGCCACTGGTGAAAGTGGATGGTGTGCAAGTCTGACAGCCTAGCTCAGTGCCTACATCCCACGGAGAGAACCAAATCCTGAAAGCTAGCCTCTGACCTCCATAAGAATACATCGAATGCCCCTGCCCACACTCACTGCCCTCATACACACACAACGATCATCATCCGCCCTCCGCCCTCCTCCCTCCTGCCTTTCACCCAGGTATTCAGAACACAGCATCCTCTGACTTCCACAGGTATGCACTGAATGCCCATGCCCACACTCACCATAATCAACATCATCTGCCCTCCACCCTCCTCCCTCCTGCCTTTCACCCAGGTATTCACAACACAGCATCCTCGACCTCCACAAGGATGCACTGAATGCCCATGCCCACACTCACTATAATCAACATCATCTGCCCTCCGCCCTCCTGTCTTTCACCCAGGTCTTCACAACACGGCATCCACAGATGCGGTGTTTCAAAGTTAAAGGTGACTCTGGACAACAAAGTCACCCACTCAGAACTGGAGCAATGCGTACCATCTCTATGGCATTTCTTGGCAAATGCATGTTACAAGCCCTAAAATATCCTCATTTTATTCTCCCCGTTGAACCAATTTGGGGAGACAACAATCAATTAAGAAACAAAACACTTAGGTGAGGAAGGCTGAGTGTGGTTAGAGGAGTCCAAAGAGAGATGAGAACTTAAAATATGCATGCCAAGTTTCGGACTGGATGAGGTCCAAAGGGCTTCCCTGGTTGACAGAGTTGATCAAAAGCTGACAAAATGGGACTGAAATACCTTTCATGACATTAGTGGTCTTCATGCATCCATTTCTTCATTTTAAAGCATGAGTCTTGGTGTTCAACCTTTGAAAGGTCCCTAGCAGCTCTCCTGTGGCTGAGCTCTGCCTCCCGAGCTCCTGGAGGAAGCGGAGGAGAGCTTGTGGTGCAGCTCTCAGGGAGAGCCACCGGAGCCGCCTGCACCTGTGGAAACAGGTACATACGGCAGAGTACCACTCTAGTGTAGGGCTGTCACAGCAACCACCTACTCTGCCACTGATGGTGACTCCCCTCCCTTAGAACGGTCCTGGGGTTCAGAGGAACAGAGACACTGGGAAAGAAGGCAGAGGCAAAGCTAAAAGATCCAAAAGAAGACATTCCCCAGCTGATTCCCTTAGTGCTGAAGGGTCGGTGATGGTGAAATGTCTCTACAGAGCCCCAGGACTGTGTTCCACCAGCTGGTCACTTACTCTGCTCATGACTGAGCATCTCTGAGATGTTACAAATTCATGGGTAGGGCCCATTCTCTTTCCAGTTAAACACTGCCTTTGGGAATCTCATCACCATTCTGATGTAGCCGGCAGCCACACTGCTGTCTGCAGTTGGAGGCCTCAGGGGTCATTCCCCAAGTCAGGTACTAAAAGAAGCCTCTGGATTTCCTGCCCTGTGATTCTGAAGTCGGTGCTTCCTGAAACTGTGGGAGCCATAACTGGCATCTTCCTTACCCCTAGCCTTCACAGTCACTTCAGATGACAGCCTGCTCAGTTCAGTTCAGTGAGACCTGCTGTCCAATAGTCTCATCTCCACTGCCACTACTCACTCAGGTGACAGCCATCACACCCTGTCATGGGCCAGTGCCAACAGCTACATTGCTGACTTTTACCCTTAGCCTCCTCCAGTCACCCTCCACACACCTGTCAAAAGCCTTCTCTAAATACACCGAGAATTAGGCTGTCTGCTTGAGGCTTTTGCCTGACTCGGCATCACCCTTTGAATGAAATCAGCCTCCCGCTCTGGCTAGCTGTGTATAGTGGGGTCCTTTCTCCCCTTCACAGAGGACCACACTCCCTTCTGCCCACTCACTGCAGTCCTCATGGCTTAATCATCTCAAACACAATAGTTTCCGCGATGTCTCCCAGCCTTTGCTCCCACTGTCCCTTGCCCCCACAATCCTTGTGTGAGCAGCTCTTACTGCCTCATCCCCACGCTCTTTGTGTGACTCTACCCCTCCCCTTCAAGCTACAGTGTCGATGTGAGTTGTCTCTGGTCACTGGTGTGAGGTATGCAGCATGGTGGCCATCTGTGACAGCAGTCCTGTTCTCTTCATTCTTGCAGTTATGTCTTGTGTCAGTCATATGATTACCGTCTTCACCTCATGTAGCTTAGAAACCCGACTGAAGCAGGCATCCTCCATATCCTTCCCTAAAGACCACTCATCTAGCAGGGCACATAACAGGGCCTTACTGAATATTTGTTGGTTAAAATAACCAGTGACAGAGGCTGTGAGTTATTCCTATGAAACTGTTATGGAGCCGATCTGAGTTATTCCTATGAAACTGTTATGGAGCCAATCTGATTAACCTAATATAATTCAGGCATATTATTTTGCTCATTCCAGTTTGTTGTAGAGTTTACCTATACCCTACCTTTTTTTTTTTTTTTAGCCCACAGATCAGCTCCCCAATCATGACACAGAGACTTCTTATTAGTTTCGAATGCTTGGCCTTAGCTTAAGCTTGTTTCTAGCTAGCTCTTTTAGCTTAAATTAACCTGATTCTCTTTATCTGCCTTTTGCATCGGGGCTTATTACTTCTGTATATCTTACTGTCACTGTTTCTCTATGTCTGCCTGGCTCTGGCCCCAAGTCTTTCCCTCGTTTTTTCTTTCTCCCTGTCCCCCTTGTTCTTTCTCCTTCTCCTTCTTGAGCCTAGCTTTCTCCTCCTATTTATTCTTTCTGCCTCCTAGCCCCTCCTACCCTTTCTCTGTCTTCCCATTAGCCATTCAACTCTTTATTAGACCAAATTGATGCTGTAGACAGCAAGGTGAAACAGATGCACTATATCTTTACATAATTAAACACACATCCTCACATCATTAAACAACGCAGCATAAACAAAAGCAACACACCTTTACACAGTTAAAGTAAGATTCTGCAGCATAAACAAAAATTTGCCTAGTTAAAATAATATTCTACACTTACCACTGCAAAAGGAGAAAGGTCCATCCCATTTTAGGTGGGCATCTGACATAATTGTTCTACAGCATCTCCTCTAGGAGGTTTGGCTGCTGAGCACAGAGAATACTAATTATAATCATTTATGGTAGCTGTTCTCCATTTTATAGCCAATTACCTCGTAGCCCAGTAACATTTATGAATGCCATTAAATATGTGTCATTCTTTCAAACTATAGCTCAAACAGTACAGTTGAACTTGTATTAACACGTCAGGAAACAATGTACCAACCACACAGACTGCTATGCTCCCATATGAAGCTATTGTTTTGTAAACATAGTAACAGCAGTGTTTATGATTCATTTTAGACAAAGCCGGAATACAAGACAGCTCTGTTGTGCAATTAAAACTATTAAAGTAAGCATACAAATTTGGAGCAATTATAAACATGCAGCAAGGAAAACACAGGTTGACTTTCTTGGGTTTTTAATTTATGTCTGATTACTTTAAAATTATCTTAACTGTCTTGTAACAGTGTTGACATACACTAACCTCAGAGGGAAGATGGGCTGGAAACCGGGCTGCCCATGTGCCCCTGCACTGGGAGAGGGACCAGATACCTGAGGTTTAGTCCCTGAAAGGCTCACTGCAATGTCCCTGTTTGTCTGGATTATCTAGAAACTGTGCCCTTTGTTTAATGCCTTTATCAGCTGATTAAATCTGTCACTCAAACTTTTCAATCAGGAAAGAGCTGCCAGAGGGAGCCTCTTTAAAATTTATATTTCCTGTCTGGTCACTCTGTGCGCATCTGGTATGAGTGAATGTGAGCCGGAGTGAGGAAATGGCAGAGGCAGCGCATTTAAAATAAGTGCAGCAAAAATAAGAATTACAATGAGTATGATGGGTTTCTATGTTTTGATTGGAACTTTCCCAAAGGTATTTTATTCAGTTAATCTCTTTAAAAAGTAAAATGTGTATATATTATACTACCATTTCTAATGTTTTTAAACTGATTCTTTAACCATTTTATACATACATAAACACACACATATAATATGTTTTGATCGTGTCTGCCTCCAACTCCCCCTCTGATTCCTCCAACCTCCCCAAAATGTGCCTCTCCCTCCTTCACCCTCCTCTGCTTCCTCCTGCTTTAATAACCCACTGAGAACAACTAGTGCTGTCTGTCTGTGTGATCACGGGCAACCATACCCACAGTCATACCCACACTGCCATCTTTGTAATTAAAGAAGTGTCTTAAATTCATGTGCTTCATGTCTGTACAGGTATCCAGGAAAGTCAAGGGTATTGGATCCAATCAAACTGCAGTTACCTACAATTGTGAGCCACCTGATACGTGCTGGGAACTGAACTATATCCTTTGCAGGAGAAGTAAGCACTCCTAACTATAAAGCCATCTCTCCAGCCCTCACTCCATTACTTTTGAGAAACAAAACAAGAAAGCCAAAGAGTATGATACATACTCATGTTCTTTCATCAAGTGTAGATTTGCATGCATATATGTGAAATGTCTAGCATACATTTATATATATATGTGTGTGTATATATATATTGTATATATATATATATATTTGATACACTTGTTTTCAAGAAAAGGCATTACTTAGGAAGTTAAACAGCACACTGATAGGAAGAGTTGCCTTTAGGGAAGCAAACTTAGGAAACAGAGACCTGGGGGTGAGCGAGTCACATGTCTTATGTTTAAAATATTTACCACAAGCATACACCACCTGTTCAAACAAAAGGTCAATTCATGACCAGTAAAGATCGAGAGCAAGTTCTGAGAAGCCAGTATAAATGGATAATGAAGTAATTTAAATGTGTTTGATGAGCAGTTTCAAAATATAATACAAGCAAAAAGAAAATAAATACAATAGACGTTAAAAAGCTGTCTAAATTGCACACTGAACATTTCATAAGGCACAAGAGGGCAGAGATGTGCTAAGCAGGTGTAAGATGCTATTATCTGTATTAGTCTGCCGTGGCTGTTATAACAAAAATCCCATTCAGTGGGTTAAACAGTAGAAACTTATTTTATCACACCCCTAAAGACTAGATGACCAAGACCAGTGTGCTACAGACTTGGTCTCTCCTAAGGACTTCTTGCAGCTGGACACCTTCCCGTGGTCTTGGCTGTGTACATTCATACCTTGAGCCTCTCCTAGAGTCTAAATTGCCTTTTAAAAATAAAAATAGCATGAGAATGAATGAGAGCCCACCATACTGCCCTAGCTTAACTTAACTGCCTTTTTAAAGCTCTGTAATCTGCATTCAGTACATCCTCAGCGGTGGCGGTCAGGGCTTCAGCACACAAACGCTGGGGAGCACAGTTCGTTCCACAGCGTCATTCTTGAGGAACAGTCACTTAGTTAACCATACATTCTTAGGGTTTAAACAAAAGTGCTGAAGCGAACATCCAATGAATAATAACACTGAAACTAGCCAGTCTCGACTTGTTAGAGCAGTGGCAACTTCCCAGAGACAGAAGGTGAAAATTGGGGTCTGGAGAGATGCTCAGCCCTCAGGAGCTTTTGCTGCTCTTGCAGAGGACCAGGACCCAGTTCAGCTCCCACCACCCAGATGACAGCTCACAACCATCTCTAACTCCAGTTCCAGATGACACAGTACTCTCCTCTGGCCTCTGGATTATCAAGCACACAACACATGCTGGGAAAACACTTGTACGTGTAAGTAAATAAACCTGCCTTTTGTTTAAGTGAAAGTCAGGACTGTGTAAGAACAAAGCCACACTTTAGGCCCTGTGGTCGTCTGAATTAGAAATGTCTACCATAGGCTCAGATGTTTGAACCCCTGGACCCAGTGGGTGGCACTGTTTGGGGCATCTTACGGGTCCTTGAGAAGGTATGGCCTCAACAGAGGAAGGACATCACTAGGAGTGGGCATTGAGAATTTATAACCTTGCCCCACTTCTAGTTTGCTCTCTCCTATTTTCAGTTGGAGGTGTGACCTCTTAGGTCCCTGCTCACGATACTTCCTGCCACGCCTCCCTACCTTGGCGGACTCTTTTGTCCCTAGAACTCTAAGCCGAATCACTCTTTATTCCATAAGTTGGTCTTGTTATCAGAGCAACAAATGAGTACAGTATAGGTACAGTCATCCTCTGGGATAGAATTAGTTCACCAAATTATAGTATTGAAAACATGATTCCAATTCAATCCACTAGTTTAAGCAACACAGTGGGAACATTTATCCCCGTGCTATTCAAAGTTGTCTAGACATGAGAAGGTTGCATGATTGGGAACTTTTATTTGATACCAATTGCTTAGTGATAAGAATAGGTGATATTTTATAAAATGCAAGGATTCCTGTCTAAGGGTAGACATTATGATATTATGAATCATCCTTTTAACTCAGTCTGTGCAGTAAACACTGAGTTGAGAGCCCTCTTGTGTCCTTCGGTCATTTGGGGACTTAAGACAGATTAATGAAGGGAACCTCACATCTATACCATGGTGCTCAGTCTTTAGCTACTATTTTAACACACTGACCTTTTTTTTTTCTTGTTTTCTTGCTTGCATTTTTCCAGTTTTCCCTTTTCTTTCTTTTTCTATTATGACATTTTTACAGACAAAATAGCATTGCTCCACTGTGAAGTACCAGACCAAAGCAAGCTAGCCTATAACCCCCCAGGTCTATGAAACATGACCATGAATCCATTCTGGAGCCCGATATATGAGGGGTCCCTATAGTATTCTATTAAGCCAACTCTGTGGGGATCAGGGGGATTGATCAGCATGGAAAAGCATTTCTAGAATAGTAAATCTCCCTTAGAAATAAAATGGAGAGCAGCAACAAAATGCCTTGAAGCTGCAGCAACCTGTTTCCAGAATCTGATCATATCTTAGCTGACTGGCACTTGGGCTGGCCAAATCTACCACCATCATCAGCTACCCTGCTAGAATGAAGAAAATGCTTTTGTTCCCTCAAATAATAGAGGGGGACTGTTGGCACAAGGGAGATCCGCAGAACTTTTCAGGATTTAAAGCAAGCTCCATGGAAGGAAGGGAATCGCAGCGGCCATTTGCTTCTCACATGTGAACCGTTATTTCTGTCAACCCTTGGCTTGCTTCTTGGGCAGTGTCCATTTTTGTAAGTTTTTCAAGAAAGGATATACTATGAAATAGAACAAGAGAGTACTCTGAATTGCATGAATGCAAAAAGAGAAGCAGCAACTCAAGTGCCAATCAATCAGGTGCCTCTAGTGACCCATTCTGTGGGCCAGATGAAAAAGCAGCGCATGGTGCTTCAAAGCGGATGGATGATGAACTCGGCTGTCTACAGGTCCCACACTGTTTCCCTGCCCTGAATATGGAAGCTACAGCCCCTGCTGCTAGCTACCACAACAGAATGCACTGCCCACCTCAGCTGCCACCTGGGTGACCCGACCTCAGAAAAGAAGCCAGCTGAGACCCTTCAGGGACAATTTCTTTGGCCATTGGCCCATGCTGGGTGTTCCAGTGTGGCACAGAATCCTGGGTAAACCCACACAAAGAGAAGTTGCTGACCCTGTGAAACAGTCAGAGGCGTTCTTCCGGCTTGTATGCTATCTGGTTTGTTTTTCTACCCTAACCGATCGACCTAAAGGAACAAAGTTATGTTTGCCCTGAAAGTCTGGCCTCGTTTTCCTCCAAACACCGGTTTTGTTGGTATTGTCTGTGTCTTAATAAGACAATCTAGTACATTCCCATCCCAAAGGGAAGCGTTTTCCAGTTACCTCGTAGTAAGTAGGATGCTGAAAAGCCAGGCTGAAGCAAGGCTCACAGTCCAGCTGAGTCCAGATCGCACTGGCTGCGGCTAACCAAGCCAGAGAGAACATCTGGGAATGCGGAGATGGCCTCTGTCATCACTTGCTTTTTGCCCAGGGAAGTCAACTCTGCTCTGCAGTTTCCAGCATCACTGGGTGGGTAGCCTGGCTCCTCAGACTGGGTGGGGCTCCCCTGGCTGAGGGGGCGGGGCACCCCGGGATGGGCGGGGCTTCCAATGATGGGCGGGGCTCCTCCGACTGGGCAGGGCTCTTCAGGCTAGCCATGCTCTCCTGCAACTTTCTCATGCTTTCTCTCTGTGGTAGTGTTGAAGGGAGGTGTGACTTAAGGATTAGAGTCTCGTCTCTGTGCTGTGTTAACCAGCCTAGGCTAGGTATGCTACAGTAATAAAGAACCCCAGCCCTCAGTGGCTTGTAACAGCAAGGCATTCCTCACTCAGGCTGCGTGTCAATCCAAGCCTGTGGGAGTTCTGTTTCATGTGGCCTTCATCTCAAAACCCATGCTGGACAGCAACCTGTCTGAGCAACTGATCTTGTGAAGGGGGAAAGGGGCATGAGATGATGTGTCAGCCTTTAAAGGTGTCGTTCACAGCATTATGTTCACATTTTATAAGACTTCCCCTTGAAAAATATGGACAAATGTCTACTGACTGCAGCTGGGGCGGCAAAGACAGACTGAAATAGGAATTATCCCAGAGTCTAGCACAGTGAACTGGGTGAAGAGGTACAGGGGCAACCCTGAAACAACTGCATCCCAGGAATGTCTCCCTCCAGCGTGGACAACTTCCCACAGTGCACAGGTGGAGGCCTCTCTTCCGCTGATCTTACCACAGTGCTGTGTGTGGCTGAGGCAGGCTCACACAGAGCCTGTGGGAGTCTATGGGGGGAACGCCAAAGATCTGATCATGGGGGTCTCTTGAGAGAGTCACAGCTGCCATGATAGTTGTCATGCTGAGAAGACTGTGATTCACAGCACTGATTGTTAGAGTCACATGACCAGACCTAACACGGACAGGGCAGGGATATTTATTTAATCCACCCAAGAAGGGACAACTTTCCACAGTTGCTTCCTTACAAATTATTATAGAGATTGTGCTGTAGACTTGGAGATTACAATAGATTAATTTAATAAAACATGGATTAAAAATTGAGTGGTTTTTTTTTTGTAAAGCTAAACAGAGAGAAGGTCCATTTTCTCCCACACTTTGTAGGCTAGACTTATCCATCAAAGATATTCTCATCCCTTTAGAGGAAAGTATTCTGATACTCCAGTATGCAGATGGAGACATTAATTATATCTCTTGGGAAATACTCATATTTTAATAATGCCCTTACATGTTGTTTTAACCAAAAGTTTTAATTCTAACAGTGGGACTTTCATTTGCCAGAGAACATCGATTACATGACCACTTGCCTGCTGGCACGGACGTCCCTTGAAGCTTTCTGGTTTGGACCTTGTTACCTTTACCTGTGACTTCAGCCCTAAGTGAGGCTCTCCCTCCCTGGAGAGGAATCATGAGCCCAGCACAGATGCTTTGCAACTCAGGACCAACCCAACTCTGAGAACAATGTGACCTTTTCCTGTGTTTCTGATAATCTGTCTTGGTTTTCAACCAGCATGTTTGATTTCTAAAGCTAGTTTTGCTGCCCTGCTGGTCCTAACCTTCCAGAAACCAGAATCTCCCTGCCCCTCCCAGACTATAATCTCTTTTTGTTCAGTCTTTAATATAATTAAACAAGGCCAGAGCTCCTCTGCTGTCTAGATACTCACCTTTTGCCTCCCACAGGACCGGTCTAATAATCCTGCTCCACAGGGCTGGATCATCGTGGTCAACTAATTGCACTTTTGACCCCAATGATGTCATGGCTCAAATTAACCAACTTCCAGTGGCCCAGGCATCAGTCACACTCCAGATTAGAAGCAATCAGAGGAGGAGAAGGCATTTTGTAGGTTTGTCATAGAAGCCAAAGCCAGATCTGGCTGGCAGGATATGACTACTTCTTCTAGTCTTTCAGCCATAAGACTCTGTCTTTAGTCAGCAAGGTTATCAGAGACGCTCTCAGGAAGTCTTAATATTCTCTTGGTGGTGACAGGAAACAGAGGTGACAATAAACAGGGACGGAGTGTCCAGGGCTATGGTTATCAATCAAGGCCCTGGTGATAATAATGAAGACCCTGTGTACATGACTTTAAACATTTCTATCAGAAAATGTCAAGTGAACACTTCTATTGCCCTGGAACTGATAACTTCATAAGTTTATTTTCTATTACACATTAACCCCAGAACAACACAGGAACCAAAAATCCATCCCTTACCACTGCCAACCTACATCCAGGTCCCATCTCTAGTTTACATGACACTAGAAGAGACACTAGAGGGCCAGAGAGACGGCTCGCCAGGTAAATAGCCTGCCATGTGAGCCTAGCAACCTGAGCATGATCCTTGGAACCCACATAAAAAGTCAGACATGGGTGAATGTGGAAACAGGAGAATTAAAGGTAAAGGGCCAGCTAGCTTGGACTAGGCTACACAGAGAAACAAGGGAGTCTGACTTAATAAGGTAGAAGGTGAGAACCAACTCCTGAGAGTTGTCCTCTGAGATAAACACATAGACACAGATGGGGGTCAGGGAGAGAGAGAAATTGATTAATTTTTAAATTCCTAAGAAATCAAAGGTTGGAATGGAGGGTCTGGTGTCCTGTGTAGGCAGCGGAGCTCTCCTTAAGAGGCGCGACTTCACGGGAAGAGAGGATAAGTGCATGTTTTCATGTGCTGATAACACTCCCTGTAGCATAGGCTCTGCAATCCAGGAACTCCAAAGCTTGTGGTCCAAGTGCTGGGAATCCTGTGTTCTCTGTTTAGCTCTGTTTCACTGTATTCTCCATCCCGTGCTTTCGCTATCATTTCCCTGGCCATCACCATCTACACCCGGGTCCTAGGGTAGGAAGACGTGTTGGCACAAGACTCAGAGGCTATGGAAGTGTCCCAGGTCACTTCTGCTCAGAATCGACTGTAGCATAGACAAAGGTGGTAGGAGTTACAGTCCTTGGCTGGAAAGTGCTTACCCAGAGGTTTCTCTCTTTGTGAATGGGGGTGGGGACACAAATTTAGACACTATCTTCTCTATGGACTCAGCCATCCTGAGTTGTAACCTCTACACCTGTTTCCGTGTAACCCTAATCAAGTTTTCCTGTGCAGCTCCCTGGAAAACTATGAATAGGCTAGCCCGTTAGAGTGGAGAGCCCAACTCTGATATTAGCTTACAGTAGAACAGGTACATTAAAACATGGATTAAGCCAATATTTATGTCCCTCCTTCTGACACACATTGCCAGGACCCACTTAGTCTTGCTGCTACCCAGAGTTATCATGCTGTCAGCGAGTCCTCCAGCAAACTGCATTCTGTGCCCTCCTGGATCTGTCTGCCTGACTTTCTGTAGTCTCAGCATATCTCAAGGCTGGTTCTCGCACAAAAGGGCAGGGTTGTTACTCAGAGTCTACCTGAAGTTGGTATGTCACTTAGTGCCAAGTAAAAGGGCGAAGGCTCTAAGGGAGTTGCTTATAGAGATTAGAGGTGCTCACAGGAAGTAGGCAGTCACTGACCCATGAGTGCTCCCCTACTGAATGGCACTATTCTATCTGCCTTCTCCTTCCACAGAGGAGCAACATCCTCGGGTGAAATTAACATAGGTCCATGGATGGGGTAGAAAGATGTTCTGGATCTTCCACACTGACATGTGCTCCTGGTCCAGATGTTTCTAAAGAAGGACTGACAGAGGAAGGAGGGACTAAAACACCACATGCTTTGATGGAACACAATGGATGGGACAGCCTCAGCTTCTGACTCTCGGAGTGTGTGGACCACACCTCAGTGGTCCCAATGGCATCAAAGAGCATGGAAGCTCCTCTTTTGTAAGGTTCTAAAGGAGCAATGAGCCAGGCAAGGTGAGATGAGGGTGGGGAGAGGACCCCTTCAACCGGGCTGAAATAGAAACCCAGTTATCTCTTTCTGAGAGGTCCTCAGTACTCAAGTAGGGATGGGAATTAGAAACAAGCTGAATGCTAGATGTAGAAATTTACTCAATCAAAGCCATTAATATCAGCTAAAGCATGCTTAAAAGAGTGTGGCCAATGACATCTCCCCACCACTAGGGCTTGGTCAGTTGTTGCAGCCAGTTCTGTAAGACAACATCTGCCTCCATCTTTCCATCTGGGCCCTCTCCAACTCACACAGTGGAAACCATGGAGAAGAGGAACATTTCCAAAAGGTCTGAGCACCCTTTCCTACATTCCAAAGGTGTGCGCGCCCCCTTCCTCCATTAAAAGGTATGTGCATCCCCTTCCTCCATTAAAAAGGTGTGTGCACCCCCTTCCCCCATTACAAAGGTGTGTGCACCCCCTTCCTCCCTCCCAAAAGTGTGTGCACCCCTTCCTCCATTCCAAAGGCATGTGCAGTCTCTTCCTCCTTTCCAAAGGTGTATGTACCCCCTTCCTCTATTCCAGCATCCAGGGCTACAGCTCTGACCTGTGCTGCAGGGAGGCAAGGAGATGAGCTTTTAATAGCCTTCGAAATTAAATGCAGCCTTAATTAGCAGAAGTGACATGAAAGTTATAGAACCTGTTGAATACGTTGTTAAGAGACAGGAAATGGGGAAGTTATCAGAGCATAGCTCAGATCAGTAATTGGAAAGAATAAGATGGTTGTACTCCACTGACTTGAAACTCCTCCATACACTGCTAAACCTATTTCTGAATCATTACCTTTTGCTATTTGCCTGATTGAGACTAACTTCCTAATTTCAGGGGTGGAGCTATAAGCAGACTCTTTTTGCCTTTAAATATCAGGCTGCTGAGCAGAGTTAAAACCTAACCAACCTAATTCTGCCATGCAATGTCCCTTGTGCTGAGAAAGTCCCACAAGGAGGTGGGTCTCTGAGCAGCTTTCACACTCACAGATGGCAGAAAGTGGTTTCAACCGGCTCTGATTCCCTAATGTAGCTGCCATATCCCCCTTCAGAGGGCAGCACAGGAGGGGCCTGACATGACACAACCCGCAGTGTGGACGATAAGCTGGTGTGGGGAATCTCAGCAAGAGGAGCCAGGCCACTTCTTCCCTAACCGCTCCACACACCCTGAAGAACCTACCCTTGCAGTGCGTCAGGCATCCTGTTTCACGGTAGGACACGCTGGTGAACATACGGAAACTATGTCAGCTTGTGCTGTAGTAGAAAGAGACAATAAACAATGAAAATGCCATCTGGGTTAAGTGAAGGAGTAAGCAAGCCGCGCTGTTTCTCGAGGAAGACGATTCAGGGCAGAGGCTCTGAGGGAAAGCTGACTGGCCTGTCTGTCTTCTGAGGCACAGTGAGATAGATTTGTGGAGGAACATTTCACAGGAGATGGAGTCAGAGAGCCAGGAGGGGTCCTCTTAAGGACTCTGATGTGGATTCTGAAGAAAGCTGAGGGCCACGCCCAGGCTTTGAGCACAGCACTAGGTGATCTGAGTCTCATTTCTGATCACTTAGAGGGCTTGAAGACAGGATTGAACTTAGGCAGCAGTAGCTGTGAGAAACTCACTAGCATACTAGAGCAATAATTCTGCTAAGTGCCTAATGGTGACTCCGGTGGAAGTAATGAGAGATCACCAGAGTTTTTTACCTCTAATATTTTGTAAAATCTAAGATCATTCTCATTATGTTGTCTACAATGATCTTGGACTCCTGTACTGAAGCAATCCTCCTATCCCAGCCTCTCAGAAACTGGGTCTACAGGGAGGCTCCACTGTGTCCATCAGATCTGCGTTGGTGTGTGCGTGTGTGAGTGTGTGTATGTGTGTCTGCACATGCTAAGAGGGTGCGTGCAAGTGTGCATACTTGTGTGTGCATACCAGATGACAAAGCTAAGTGTCTTTCTCAGTCATTCACCATTTTATTTTTTTATACAGTGTCTCCACAGAACTAGGAGCCCACATCTGTGCTTAGACTGGTCATCTGCAAACCAGAGGTGTCGATGGATCCTGTGCCTCCAGCACTGCAGTTAGAGGCTGCGCTGCAATAGGTGACCATTTGGGTTGGTGATGTTTTTTTTAATGAGGGTGTCAGGCATGGAATTCAGGTACCCACACTTATGCAAGAAGTACTTCACCAACTGAACCAACTTCCCAGACCACTAGTTGCAAATCTTTGAATGTAGAGCCACCATGACATTCTAGTAGACTGAGAGACAAAAATCATAAGAAACTGTAACATCATTAGCCCATGCAATTGGAAAATGAAGCTGTCATCAGTGAAGACAGGAAAGTCCAGAGAGAAGTGGGTAAAAGAGTGGTTTAGATGAATCCAAGCCAGCAGACAGAGGTTGGCAGCTGATTTGCAAGTTCAGCATTTGAGAGAAAGACTTTGGCTGGTGTTGTAAGTCAGAGCTCATGGGTGATGAGTTACTTAAGAGAAAATGGCAGTGAGCAGAGAAACAAAGTCAGGCAAATAATTCATTTGCAAAAAGCACAGCTGAAAATGTGATCTGATCTACTGGCCTAGGCCAGAAGCCCACAGACAGCCCATGCCTGGTGCTATGTCTCCTGAGAAACGTGAAATTACCTTATTTATCCACTCAGTGTATTAGCACGGGGGGCCGGGAGGGCTGACCCTGGGAAAGAATGGGCTGAGTCTCTGGAACTTGCAGTTTGATGAGTGCATAGACATTGGAGGCGATGGGAATCAGGAAGAACTCTGAAGCCAATAGCCATGGACACTTGCAGTTAGCTTGGTAAGCACCTAAATGCCCACACCAAGTCCACGTATGTGAGCAGCACAGACAGCTTTAGTAGTAGCATTCTGTGTCTAATAGCATCATACATAAGTAGGGTTTATCCCAGAGCTACAATGCACATTAAAAATGTTACCCACGTGACACATCACATCCTATCTCTATAGAAGGAAATCCACACATCTAACTCAGTAGATGTAGGAACAACATGTTCAATTAAGTCTAATGATTTCTGATTTCAAATGTAGTTTGTTTTATGTGTGTGGGTGTTTTGCCTGTTGTGGATATTATTTTATGAACTTTATGGAAAAGAAGAGAGCTTCACTTCCTTTTAGAGCAGCATGAAGGCACAGATGCTTGTTTCTTCTCTTCTTTACTATCAGGTCAGGTATCACGTCACCGGTTTGATAGACAGTGTCCAGGGGTCACTCGTTATTGTCTTGGCTTTTGTATCAAGAAAAGTTATCATGAACTGCCACCTTTCCTTACTGAGACAGACTGTGATGAGAATGATGTACTCCAGACCAGCAAGAGGAATAACTGAAACTGATCCCCAGAACCCACACCAGCAGAAGGAGAGCACCAACTTCTAAATTGTCCTCTAACCTCCCCATGTGCCCCTCCTCTGCCATAGACACAAAATGAGTAAATGAATATAGAATAAGTTAAGTAATAAATGAACATTAAAAATTAGAGTAATGTACTCTTACACACACGTGTGTGAACACACATACACATACAAGCACACACATGCACACAGTTAGAGACCTTTATCACCCTCATGCAATGTCCATTCTATTCTGCACCTACTTTTTAAGTTTAATAACTAAATTAGAGCACAGTCTCTCAGAAAACGTCCAGAAACTGTACATTTCTCCCATGGGCCTGGGTGAACACTGTCTTTTACCTGGCATGTATTCAAAGTGATTAGGCAAAGAGTAGTATAGGAATGTACTATTAAAAAATTACATGGGATTTATCAATATAAGGAAACCATATACAATATAGAGAGAGTCTGTATCTCATTATGCTGTCCCTGCCAGCCTGGAATTCACAATGTAGACCAGACTGGCCTTGAACTCACAGAGATCTGCTTGCTTCTGCCTCTCATGTGCTGATATTAAAGGCATGAGCCACCATACCCAGCAGGGAACATATTTTTAAAACCAAAAGAATAAAATGCACAATTCTATTTATATAAAGTTTACAGAGCCAAACTAAAAGATGAGCAAAGTAAATACAGTTGTAGCAATAGTTTAAGAAGTGTACTAACAGGTTTTTTTTGACACTAGTGCTTTCTTCTTGAAGGTGGGATTGACTTAGAGATACAAAGGAAGGGGGAAGAGGGAGTGCATGATGGAGGGAAGGAGTGAGGATAAGGGAAAAAGAAAGAGATAATGAAGCCTAGGTCATAAAAAACAATACAGTACCCAGCCACCTGTCCATTGCTTTGTCCCCTTGCCCTAAGAAGTTTGCAGCCCTCTTACAGCATGAGATACTCATATTGTTGCAAGATTCAGGTCTCCTCAGCCACCATTGGTGTGCTGCAAATTCTGGCCACCAGTCCTGTGAGTCAGCCTTCCTGGGGCAGAGACAGATGACCATAGACCTGGCTAACACCTTGACTTCAATCTCACGAGAGGCCACGAACCCAGACCACTCCAGCTACCTTAATCCTGGACTGTTCCCACTTGAAGCTGCCAGGTAATAAGTGTTTCTTTTAAACCTCAGAGTCTGAGGTCATTTGTTATGCAGAAACACATAAAGTGTGATTGTATTAAAGACAGAAGTGCTAGTGAAGTATAGACAAAGGGGGCTGGTGAGGTGGCCCAGCTGGTGAGGTGGCCCGGCTGGTGAGGTGGCCCAGCTGGTGAGGTGGCCCAGCTGGTGAGGTGACCCAGCTGGTGAGGTGACCCAGCTGGTGAGGTGGCCCAGCTGGTGAGGTGGCCCAGCTGTGAGGTGGCCCAGCTGGTGAGGTGGCCCAGCTGGTGAGGTGACCCAGCTGATGAGGTGACCCAGCTGGTGAGGTGGCCCTGCTCGTGAGGTGGCCCAGCTGGTGAGGTGACCCAGCTGGTGAGGTGGCCCAGCTGGTGAGGTGGCCCAGCTGGTGAGGTGACCCAGCTGGTGAGGTACCCCAGCTGGTGAGGTACCCCAGCTGGTGAAGCGGCCCAGACTGTTGCCATGCCCAATGACCTGAGTTCAGCTCCAGCAGCCCCACATCAGAAGGAAAGAACTGACCTGCAAAAGTTTTCTCTGACCTCCACATATGCATCATGGCACACATATCCCACCTCACAGAAAATAAACAAAATAAAACTCTAGTAAAGCACTTATTTAACAAACAGAAGAGTGAACCCAGAGAGAAATGTACCCATAACGCTGTTTCTCACGCTGGAGATGAGCATGATTGCTCTTTTTTTTTCTGATAAATCAGACCATAGACTTGCAACTTGTGAAATTTTTTATATCTGTGTAATACTTGACAAAACCCCAAATTGATAATTTTACTAAATTCAACTGTGTTACACGAAAGATATTTTCATTATTAAGATACCAAAGACAAAACAACTTGGCAAATGTGTGAAAGAAGATATTTATGATGTCCATGACTGGTAATAGATTAATATCTAGAATTACAAAGAATCTCACAATACAGAGAAATGTCAGCAGAACAATGGGAGAATGGCTAGATAATAATACTAAAACCCATGAAGGACATGCAAGCAGTTAATAGTCACATAAGAAACCTCCAACCTCACTAATAGGGAAAGAAATTGAAGTGAACAATAAGAACTCAGCAGGCAGCGCAGACACGTAATTAGTCAAAGTTCTGGGACTAAGAGTCCAAGCATCCTGCTCTAACGGGACATCTTTATCAATCCTCTCCCTTCCCCAGGCAAAGCACAAGAACAAGGGGGAAAGGCAGAAACAGCATGAGGACCGGAGGATGGGGAGGAGTGTGAATGTCCTCTCTGGAGTTGATGGAGCTCTGGCCTCCACAACAGCCATGGTTGTCTGCTCAAGACCTAGGCACCAAAGCTCCCCAGAAAGAAGGGGGAGACACTCACCAGGCGCTGTCCGTAGTGAGAAGTTACTGGCAGCTGGTAGCAGCAGAGGGACAAAGAACTGTTTTTCTTTGAAATTGTGACACTAATAGGCTTCCCACACTCCAGTGGGTGGCCCCACACCCATGCACATATGGGTAGCATCAGCTGGACTTCTTGGTTTATCAAGCAAAAGAGAAGGAGAAAAGAAGACTTGAAGCTGAGAGGGAACATGTTGGGGAGAGGAAATAAGGGGAGTTGGAGAGGGAAATATGGGTAGATATGATCATGTTTCACTATACACATGTATAAGTCTCAAAGAATAAAAATTATATAATTTTAAAACATGATTAGAAAACATCACTTTACCCATATTCACTTGGCAAAAAATAGGGAAGTAGCTAGAGTAAGCTTCTGAAGATGTGTAGAGACAGAAACCCTCTCATACAGCTGGTGGAAACAGAAACCAGAGTGGCTGTGGATAAGCACTGACTGCCCCATAGTACACTTACCCCCAAGGACTCTCGAATTCACTCTGGGTATAAATGCAAAGTAACCCTCACAGAAGTGCATAAGGAAGCATGGAAATGACCAGCAATAGAGTGTGCCTTGAATCACTGAAGAATTACCACCAGCACATTTCATAAGCAAAATCAAGAACACACCCAAGGAAGAATACGTATGATGTGGGATTCCCCTCTGTATGCTGTGAACATGTTTTATTACCATTGGTTAACAAAATAAAGAAGCTGTTTTGGCCTGTGTCAGGGCAGAATAGAGCTAGGCAGGAAAACTAAACTGAATGCTGGGAGAAAGAAGGTGGAGTCGGAGAGACACCATGTAGCTGCTGAAGGAGACAGGTGCTGGAGAACCTTACTGGTAAACCATGAGCCTCATGGTGATACATAGATTAATAGAAATGAGTTAACTCAGATGTAAGAGTTAGCTAATAAGAAGGCTGAGCTAATAGGCCAAGCTGTGTTGCAATTAATATAGTTTCTGTGTGATTATTTCAGGTCTGGGCAGCCAGGAAACAAACGAGCAGTCTTGGCCTACGTACATACATGTATCTAGGGCTCACGCTACAGTGAAAATTAAGCTCAAGTAATTCTGAGCTTCCGAATAAGAAACAGTGAAATTTTCATCCTGATAAAACACACACTCACTAATGTCACATGTTCTCATTGTGTATCTGTGTGTTAGTTTGTTCTCTGTTGCTGTGATAAAACCCCATAGCCAGAAACAACTTAAGGAAGGATCTAGTTTAGCTTGTAGTTCCAGAGGAACAGAACCCATCATGACAGGGACGACACAGCATGGTGGC
Organism: Dicrostonyx torquatus; assembly: GCA_028555095.1. Classification (NCBI taxonomy): domain Eukaryota; kingdom Metazoa; phylum Chordata; class Mammalia; order Rodentia; family Cricetidae; genus Dicrostonyx; species Dicrostonyx torquatus. Next base: position 483,376 of record JAQHUG010000192.1, on the reverse strand, counting down.
AGGAGCAGAAAGGTAGCTGATTTCATCCATATATAGAAGAGAATGAGGAGAGAGAGAGAGAGGCAGAGACAGACAGAGACAGAGAGAGAGAGAACATTCGAGCAAGCACAGGGGAAAACAGGAAAATATTGAGAAGCTACTCCCAAAGCCTGCATCACACACACACACACACACACACACACACACACACACACACACACACACACACGCATGCAGGCACACACACATGCTTCCTCTATCGAGGTTCTGTGTTCTAAAGGTTTTATAACTTCCCAAACACTCCACCAGCTGGGGACCCAGTGTTCAAACAAATGATCCTACCGGGGACGTTTCTCTTTCAAGTCACCACAGCCTCTTAGTTACTTTTCTCTTTGCTGTGACCAAATTCCTAACAAAAGCAGCTTCCTTACTTCGGCTCACAGTTTGAGTACAGTCCATCACGATGAAGCAAGCCTGGTGACAGAGACAGGATGCGGCTGCTCACATTGTGTGAGGTAGGAAGCAGGGAGACATGAGAGCCTGGCTAATTCAGTCTGTTAACTATATTTGTGAAATAGCACCGCCCACTTTCATTTAGGCTGGGTCTTCCTGGCTAAGGTAAAACTTTCTCTGAAAATATCCTCAGAAAACACCAAGGGATGTGTTTCCATGGTGATTCTAACAAGACAATCAGGACTATTAACACATAAAGAGTGAAATGGGAGCATCTCTGAGTGAAGGAGAATCAGTCTGCGCAGAGGGAAAAGAGGAAAATCATTGTGTATGAGACAAACTAGTGATGACGAGGCTTGCGGGAGACATAAGCGGGACAGTCCGGGTGTGGCAGAGGGAGAAGAGGAAAATCGTCGTGTATGAGACAAGCTAGTGATGACGAGACTTGCGGGAGACATAAGCGGTACAGTCTGGGTGTGCACCTTGACCTCAGAGTGCACATCAGGAGCAAGTTCAAAGTTCAAAACCCTGGACACCACACACATGGCCGCCATTTTAGTTCCCTGCAAGAATAAAATAAAAATAAACTCTGACTCCTACAGGGGTTGTGGTTTCTGCTCCTACATCCATACGCTCACTCCTAAGAGGAAAAAATCTTTCGGAAGTGGTGATATTTAAGCTGTTATTGATAAGGGGAAAGGGTAATGCAATACATATGGCAGGAACACAGAAGGAGAATTCTACCTGGGGGAAGGAATTGGCCAGAAGGGAGTAGAGCACAGTGGATGTGGGGGAGAGGGGAGTATAGGGCTGAGACTGTAGCTCAGTAGTGAGCGCCTGCTTTTCATCCACGACCCGCTGGGTTCGATCCCCCAGTACTGCCCTGCCCCTAAAAATAGGAAGAATAAAGTATAAAGACAAACGTGTGAAGATACCGTGATAAAGCCATTACTTTATGTACTAACTAATCTAAAACAATTTTAAAATAAATTAGATATAATGCTAAAGTTAAAATTTTCCTTTTTAATTGGATAGTAAAAGAGAGATGATGTGGGATGTCCTTTCAAAAAATTATTTTTAAAATTACCATTGGTGAGGTACCTGCTGCTCATGACAATGTTTATTTACCGCAGGTCTCTAGGAGACCTTCTCATTCCACTTTACAGGTCATCAAATTGATGCTGAGGCAATGTTCTGATTTCTCCAAAGTCAAAAAAACAAACAAAACAAAACAAAAAACACCTGAGTTTTTCAGACTCTGGAACTGAGTTCCAAATTTCCAAATATGTCTAATTTTGACTACCTTGTGTCATTGCTATGTTGACTTAGGAAAATCAAGACAGGTAAAAGCCATGTGGGACAGAAGAATCTTGACATCATACAGCTAAGAGATGGAAAGCAGCCCAGGCTTAAACATTATTTTTAAAGTGTGTCCCCAGCATTGCTGTGCTTTTGGAGATGATCTTGGCCATGACTCTGACGGTAGCTGCTGCGAATGTGGGACCAGGAACAGCTGCTGTACCATGGGTTGCCAGACACCCACCCCCAGTGCCTACGCGTATCCATGGTGTTTGCTCCATCAGGACAGAGGGGCAGAGAGTACCTGCATCCCTGTTGCTGCTCCCACACCAATGTGTTGAGCCTTTTTCTGGAGCCTGTCAATCAAGAGGGAAGTGGCCGTGAAGGACCGGAGTCGGTCTCTTTGTGCTGACTGCTCACCACCACTTCAATCGCTATTAGTCAAATACGGGCTTCCCACCCCGTCCAGTCCGCCCTCTAGATGAGTGTCCTCATCCCCCATGCAGTGTTAGAAATGGTACTGATCACAAGAGCTACATGCAGCTCCTCCATCAAACATATTTCAAAATCAAGGACAGAGACCCTTTTATGTATGTGTAGACAGACTACTGTTCTAAAAAATGTACCCCGTGTAAAGAACATGCAAGGACTCCTAAGAATTATTTATAATATCGCCTCATTATTTCTGCCTAATTGTCCAACTCCTGAGATATTTCCAGGTCAGTTTGTGAAATAAAAATAAAAACTCACACGCGCGCACACACAGACACACAGACACAATTTAATACGAGAATGTATTAGGAGAACTGCTCATTTTTACAGTCGCACCTCTGTGCCCCACTCCGTGATGACACACTTTTCCTTGCAATTTTTGTGCTGAACTATGAGACGGTTTGCAGCGCACTGTGGCAGAGGGAAGCAATACGAAGAAGTTATTCCTCTTTCTTTCTCTTTTCGTCAACTCACAATCTGTCCTGCACGCTCTTACTTCTCAAGTGTTCATCTGTGAAGAAAAATCATGACACTTTGTTGGATGACAAACCTAATTTCATTAAAATTCTCCACCAGAAGAAAATAACTTGTTGCATCTGCAGATGGAAGCTTTTTGGATCCTCGCATTGAGTGGCCATGACTTGCTGTGGAGATGCCAACATTACAATTATCACATGCAGATGACTAGAGGTGAGTCCTGCTGCTAGGAAGTTTTGTCCAAAATAAGAGTCAAACTTAAAACAAGGCTGGATTGTCAATCTCTCAGTCATAAAGAACACGGGTTCCCTGTCTTTCTGGTTTAGCCACATGGGCACAAGGCCTCCATTCTTGGGGGCATCCCCTCTAAAATGGCTTACAACGCCAATGAGTATATTTAGATTCAAAGTAGGCAATAAGCTTGAAAAAGAAAAGAATTCACAAACCTGTGACTTCACCTTTTGAGGAAATTTCTACCCCAAACTCCTGTTTTATAAGGAAATTAAAGTGAGCAGCCTCATGCATCCGATGAGGACAGGTCCCAGATGTGTCACAGACAGCCATTCTGCTTTCTCCTCCATCCAGGAGAGTTTAAATATCTTCAGGTATTCCCCCCCCCTCCATACACACTGTTCTTATTTCGACAGAAGCTTCCTGTACATCTAGCCCCACAGGCAGGCTTGCTTTGTTTGAAGGGCCACCCCATCTCCCATGTTTGAATAATCCAGGTTGGCAACAGATATCAATGGATGCAAGAAAACTTTTTCCCATGACTTCCTCAAAAGTGAATCCTTACCCTCCTGAAAGGAGGTCCCAGGAAGCAATACTCATTACTCGCCTGTGGAGCTAGATGTACAGACAGCATCTGTCAAAATAAGGACTGTGTGTGTGAGGCAAATACCTGAATAATGCCATCTTATTAATATGTACGAGTTTTAATTCTTGGGTAACCCCTCAATGCCAGTGTAAAACACCACGTAGGGAAGAGAGAAATCCGTGTGCATCAGGACGACAAAGCTGCTCACCTCTGAATTCCTGGTAAACGAGCCTCTTATGCTTTAAGATGACTTGAGTTTGGTGACTTTTTAAGTTGCCAGTTTGTCTGCCATCCTGAAAAGACTCCTTCCTGTACTAGGAGGCCTCTATTAATGTTTCAGGACCCCGCAGCATTCTAAAATGAACACACAGGATGCAGCATAAACGATAAATGCGCTTGTGAATCTACCGCAACAATGAAAATATTCCCACATGCAGAGCTCCACCACACTAACCGCAATCAAGCCTGTCTTCCTTTGTGTCTTCATACAAAATCGCATTTCTTTTCGCTGAGGTGTGGTGTCATGGAAAGGTCTCAGCATGTCTTTCTTACCTCCTGGTTGTGTCAGATCCACTGCTTGGCATGGATCAGGCATTCTTTGACTTCAGTCATTGCTTAAGACTGAATGCATCCCTCAGTGTGTGTCGTCTCTGCCTCTGGCAGCACGTCAGCTGTCTCGTGGTCTTCTGGAGTATATTTAAGGCAGAAACCTAATCATCTGAAATAGACGCTGCTTCATTTTCTCCTCAGGCAGTTTCCATCACACCACTGTAGCCTGGTCAAACATGTGTTGACCGAAATCCACAGCCAATTAACATCCACCAAAGACTGACCTTCCAGAACCGTAAATCTGCCATCTTTCTTGGTGGCTATTTACATATTCAGCAATGTTTACTCATCTTGGTAAGAATTATTAGCAGAATATTTTAAAACATTTTTGGATATACTAAGTATTGTTTATAATTAATGGTTAAATTTTTAAAAGTCCATTAGAAGAATAAGCATATGTCAAATGTGCAGAGCGATCGGAGGACTGATTATGAGTCTTAAGTCAGTTCATAAACATGGCTTTACACGTATGTAAATTGACAATGGCGCCTATAGTTAACATCACTCATTTATACCATGAGTGAAGACAATACTGATTAATATTTATTTATAGGAGAAGGATGTTGACAAATTTACTTAAAACAAACCTGTTTTCTAGATAGATATTCTAGCTATCAACAATCATAACTCCCTATATAGAAAGATGTAATGTTACTGGACTAATGACACCACATGGGATAATTCCTACTGTTTACAAATGTGTGTAGACAGCCTTAGAATTCCATTAATTTGCCTAATAGCTATGGTTTCTGTAGGGTACAAAAATCTTCTTGGAGCCTCTGATTTGACTGAGACGTTTATGTAATTTCCATGTACAGAAATGAAGTTCGCAAGTTCAGTCTATAGAAATGGCTGGTGATGGGGCCAGAAAGGTAAAAGCACTTGCCACTCAAGCCTGGAAAGCATGGTCCAATCTCCAGAAACTATAATAAAAAGAGAAAAACAACTGCTCAATGCATGTATGGTGGCACATGTGCGCGTGCGAGTGCACGCGCGCGCACACACACACACACACACATACACACAAGTCTTAGCTAGGGTTCAATTGCTTTGATAACACCATGACCAAAGCAACTTGGAAAGGAAAGAGTTTGTTTCACTTACAGTTCCATCACTGAGGGCAGGAACCCAAGCAGGGCAAGAACCTGAAGGCAGTAGCTGAAACAGAAGTCATGGAGGAATGCTG